>JAOEHX010072457.1:0-27737 GCA_025448015.1 Bolborhynchus lineola | reverse complement strand
AGTTTGGGTCAGGTGCCCTGTCTCTGCTTCCTCCCAGCTTCCCCTCCTCCCTGGCAGAGCATGAGGCTCCAAAAGTCTTTGGCCAGACCAAACAACAGTAAGCCATAACTAAAAACATTGGTGCTATCAGCACTGTTCCCAGGCCAAAAATCAAAAACATAGCACTGCACCAGCTACCAAGAAGGAGAAACAATGACTGCTACTGCTGAACTCATGACAGATATTTTATTGCCATAGTTATTTCAATATGTTTTAGCAGCTATTGCCCACCCCTTCATCTCCCTTCCTCTAACATTCAGAAAACATGGTCTGGGGTGAGGTGTCCGTGCTCAGGGCAGTTGGAACTAGATGATCTTAAGGTCCTTTCCAAGCCAAACCATTCTATGATTCCACAAAAACAAATACTCTTACCACTGTTAGGATCTCACCAAACATCCTTCTTCATCATCTTCTCTCTTTCTGTTCAAAAGCTTTTGAAGTTCATTACTAGTTTTCAAGAAGAAAAAAAAAAAATGTGCATAATATGTTCCTTGCAATAGTGGCATATAAGACTCAGCTTTCAATGATCAAACTCTCCCTATGTTATTCAGTGGCAATAAACTATAATCACAATAATCTATAATGATTTCTCTATTTCTGGCTGGATCCTTCCATACAGTGTTTTAAAACATGATAAGGAAAATTCTGGCTTCTGTGAGTCAATAAGCAGAGAGCTTTCTCTCTTACTCATTTTTAGAGTTGAGGTGACTGCATTGCTTAGCATGATATATCTCTGGAATATACCATGTACATAATGTACAACCACATTTACTCATCTTTTGTACTTATTTTCACTTATCCTATTAGCTTTCACTGCTATGTTTTTCTTCAGGATAATAGATTTATTTCCAACCCTCCCACCTAGGATTGGTAAATCCCTGAATTTACACCCTCATAAAAGTTCTTTTGCTGATTTAAGGAAATTATTTCAAATTCCTGTTATATTCAGATAAAACATTCTGCCTATTTTCAGATAAAGGGTTCTGCCATGGCTGAAACAGAAGTACCTCACTGGTCCTCTTCAGTATTGTTCTTTATCGGATTAAACTTTACTTCCACATGCAGTCACATAGCTGTTCTCTCAATTTTCTACGTTAATAAAATGGAAAGTTACTTTACACATCAATTTTTAATCAAAATTATTTTTAGTGTAAATTGTATGCACAGAATTCTTTGATCCTCCATGGCATCTTTTCATAGAGCATTAACATAACATAGAAGAATAAAAGCAGCTGGAATTGGTTAAGAATTTCTTTTCTGGAGAATTTGAAATGAGGCAGCTGTAGATCCCAAGGATGTGAGAATGTCATTTCCTTCTGCAGCTATTAAAAGGACTTCTAATAAGAAGAGAGAACTCAGGAACAAAGCCTCAGGAGTTCTAAAAGTAGACAGCATGCAGGATCCATACCACGTAATACTGGGCTGACAATTTTTATTAGCTACCTACTTAACTATTGACTACTGTAAATTTTGTGGTAATTAATTTTATATTTTTAAGAGGTCTACAGCAGAAAAAGATCTAATTTTTTGTGTTATTAATGCAGAAGTCTTCTAGTTTTTTCAAGAGTCTTGTTCAGAGTTATGTAAATTAAAAATGCTAATGCAACTGCCTCAGTTGAGCACCCCTAGTGGTAGGTTTATCTTTAGTAGGGAATCAATAAATAAATCTGATTTGCTTTCAGATCTTTAGAACAATATTTTTGTCTCAGATGTTTTGTCATTTTTCTTTGTGGGACATATCTCAGGTAAGTTTTATGAAAACTGCATTCAGATTCAGAATATAGATGTCCTCTTGTTTCATTTTATATTGAAATACTTGTTCTAATATGCCTCTGTACTGCATGAGGTCTTTATTTTACAATCAAATGACCTTCAGGGAACCAATATACAAACAATGGATTTGTTGCAAGACAGGTTTTTAAGGTAGCCCATGAATATTATCCTTGAGCAATGATTATCTTAGCCAAATGATAAACTGTATGTTTTCATTGGCTTATTATGCATATACAGCTTTGATTACACTTCGGTGTATAGCAAGCAGTCCTATAAATATGCTAAAATGAATATGCTATTTAAATGAATAAATACATTTTTTTACAATAACAAGCTAATCTGTTACCAGAGACAGT
This sequence comes from Bolborhynchus lineola, assembly GCA_025448015.1. Taxonomy (NCBI): domain Eukaryota; kingdom Metazoa; phylum Chordata; class Aves; order Psittaciformes; family Psittacidae; genus Bolborhynchus; species Bolborhynchus lineola. The sequence continues at coordinate 25,569 of JAOEHX010072457.1, read as the reverse complement.
TTATAAATACAACTAAGGAGTATGTGAGGTTGTATTTAAGGGGGAAGTCATATTTAAGAGCTAAAGAGAACATAGTTTTTTTTCTAATTTCAAATGTGCAGTCTATGGTGCCCATTTTATATGTTACTGAACCCTTTTGTATAATGAGTTAACTTTAGAACCATCTGAAGGTCAAATTTTGCATCTCCAATCATATAGTTTACAAATAAAATACTGTTCAATATGTTCTTTCTCCTGTATTTCTGCATTGGAGCTTGATGAACCGTGTTAAAGAGTAGGCTTTTCAGGTCATCAATCAGATGCAAGATAAATGAAGCTTCCTTAAATGCTTCTAATGAACTTTTTATTTGCATACTCCAGAAATTCAGCAATATAGACAACTTGTCATTGTACATCCAGGCAAGCACTTTTCAACACCATTATTTTCTAAGCAGTAGGTAGAATGAAAATTCTTCAGCTGTAACAGCAGAATATTCAAGAGGGAAGGGGGAAAGGGCTTTTCTATGGCTCCAGTGTGAGCAAGAACCTGCTTACAAGCAGAATTTCTTATTCTTCTTTAAAATAACTTGTGTGCTCGCAGTTGGTTTGAACACCTCAGTATCTTATTTGAGAACTAAAGAGGACAGATGATGATAAGTAAGCAAGTACGAATTTGGCAGGGAGTTGGCAGGGAAGTATAGTTTTGATGAACTATGGCATTTCTCACAATATAGACTTCTTGTGCCTGATGTCAGCCTTTTCTTTCTGTCATACATAAGCGTTGCTGGGTGCACAGTGCAGATAAGTTTACTTCTGTGCAGAGAGGAGAATATTAAATGAATATAAAGAAATCATGCTTCATGGGAGAAAGATTTCATGCTTTTTCCAATTATGCTACTCTTTAAAACTGACATCTAAATGACCAAATTTAACATTTTAAGAATTGAATTCCAAGCTGTATAAAATAGGATCTTTACTAGCTGAGATTTACAGAGCTTCATCATCCTATGGCTGAGTCACACACATCACAGCCTACTGTGTTAACACAAACTGAAGTTGAAGGCATTTTAATTTAGTGTATCAGATTGCAACCTGTGATGGCTAAGGAATGTACAAACTGCCATTTATGACACTTCTGTGAGGAGATGGCAACCTCTGGTCTCAATGCAGAATGGACAGGTGCAGACAATTGCTGGCATTACACATACAGGAAAATCCAAGAAGGACAATCAGCCTAAAACTTTATAATAATGAAAAAAATATTTGACCCAGGCTATAGAGAACTTCCTTTAAATTTTGTTGAACATAGTATTCTATGAGAAGAGGAAAGCATACATCCCATTATACCCCCTGCACTTTTTTTCTTTGTTTCCTTCACAGACCATTAACTTAAGATTTCAAACATGTGAGAATTTGTAGCAAGGCTCTTTGTAAGGAAATACAAAAGAGATCATGATAGGTTACTCACTGAGGGAGCATGTAGTTCAATTTGCTGCTACTACAGAGTACAGTTTAAAGTTCCAAGCATCTTTTCTGGAGCTTTCAGGACTCTAGCAAAAAGAAAACCAGTATCAGGTGGTTTTAATTTGTCATTAATTGAGGCACCTGCACATTTGTAAAGAGAAAAACCCATCCAGAAGTATGATTTAAATACATAGAGCAGACCACATTTCCCTCTGCAATAAAACCTATCTGCCTGACCCATAATATATTTCTATCTTTCTTCTGCATAATAGGAAACAGTGTTTCAGAGATTAACAAACTGAATCACTGCAGACAAGGAGTAAATATCTATTTGTACCCAGAATTTATATAACACTCCTCATCCACAAAACAAACCCATTTTATTATGTCAGCATTACTATTCTATCGCTATGAAATAAAACAAGATTCTGATTTGTTCACTGTAATAAGGGAAGTAAATAATAGAGCTCAAGTCATCTGATTTCCCATCCAATCTCTATATACTGAAGGCTTCAGCTACTTCTATATGCTATTAATATTCTTTATTATATCCTGAAATCCACCAGAGGTCTGTGTCCCAGCTTTCTGGCTTCAGTAGAAACACATAAGAGGATATTCTCCAATGAGCACTAACTGATCAAAAGCAAATACTTAGCTTCTGTAGTAATTCATAGGTTTGATCAAGCTTGCAGCAATAAGACTAATCTAATTTTTGTGGAACATAGTACAATTCCTCAGGTTCTAAAGGAAAAAATAAATTAAATTTAAGTGAAAGCACTGCTACACAGTGAAATCACATGTACAGCAAGACATTAGAAAATGTATTTTACCAGAGGTTCCTGTGTAAATGCTAACTTGATTGCATCAGTTTGAAACCTGTTCCACAATAGACTGTTTTCCCTATCTTTGATAAAACTGGAAAAATATTGTTTATGCTTGAAAATTTTTTAGAATACACTGCCAATTTTAAAAAGGCAAAAAAGCATAGATGATGCAATCAGTAGTGCTTAAAATCAAAGGCAATATCTGTAAGGGTCTCAAAATGATCAAACTGTAATTTCAAGGTCATATTTGCAAATACTGTTGAAAGGCACAAGTTAAGTAATTCTACACTGAATATTTTAAAAAGCATACTAATATAAATCTTATACATGAATATAAACTTTATATATGGACAAGACTAAAGTGATACATATCTCGGTATGCTGATTAAAAATTTTGGAGAAGAAATATTTTTGAAGGTGAAAACAGCCCATTAATGTGAACCATTTCACTAATTTGATATTTATGGTCTTGCTAATGGTGATAATGATTTAGATTCCATTTTTAAGTACCGGAAAACAAAAGCTATGTTTTGAATTTTGTGTATATTGTCCTTTGTTCCTTCTTCTGATGAAGATCAATTACTTTTTATTTCACTATTTCTTGTATTAACTTGTATTATTATTGTAATATCCAAACCAAAAGAGGCATTATTTGTGGTACAACAAAAATGTAGCAAAATACCCACATATCAGAACTGGCGAATCACTAGGAACATAGCCAGACTCCAGAATTAGACTCAGTTCTGATGTCTTTGGGCACGCGGTCCTCAGTGTAATGCTGCTAGCACTCCCTATGCTAAAGAACAGACATCTCAAAACTTATGTGTAATTTTATCACAGCACTCCAGTGAAATAAATAGCAAACTGAAGATTTTTTACTGCACATTAAATAACTACCTGCTGGAGTAAAGAAGCCAAGAAAAAAAAAAAAAAAGAAAAAGGGAAGCATGACAATGAGAAATGCATTACACAAGCAAATACAGTGCATAAGTTACATCTTAAATGGAATATAGATTTAAACTCTTAGGAAGGCATAGATCTCATGGAAGCATGTAATGCTTTTTTTGATAATAAATGACCAAAAGCAGTGAAAAATGGAACCCCTGTTCCCAGGCTCAAAGGTTTATCAAATGCCAGCCACCCCTTCCATCTGTTTCCAGCCTGTCCGCGTTTTGGCTTTCTAAATTTCTCCTACCATTCCTTCTGTTTTTCCTGCTTTGTTTGCTTTTTCATGTTTCTTTACGGCATGACACAATATCGAGTTAAACAGACTCTAAAAGCACAGTCACTTCTAAATCTTTCTCGTTCTTCTACTTTGGGGAAAAAAAAGAAAAAAAAAGTGAGTTAAAAGGAAGCAAGGTGGGAAAAAAATGTTGGTTGGACTCTGTTTTGTTCAGGGCTGTTTTTCCAGAAGCAATTCATGTGGAACCCACCTCAGAGGACTTTTTTCCTGTAGCAAAGGAAAAACCACAAAACATGGAAAAGATTAATGCCTGCAAAGTCTCCAAAGCAGACCTGTGTTTTGAGAGGTTCTGAACAATGTGACAGATCTCATGTCTTATGAATATTTCTCATAACTGAGGCTAGTCTTTTGTAACAATATGTGCTCAAACTGGTATAAATTTGAGGTCTTGTTACAGCAAACCTTGGCCTGCCCTGGGCAAAATGTTTCCATTCAGGTGGGTCCCTTAAAGTGTGTTCAGAACAATAATCAGCCTTAACAGGTACTTACAAACAAAGACCCACAGGACTTTGTTTAACAGTACCTGTTAAAGCCAGACATTCACTACCTTCAGAAAGGAGAGGAGTCAAGGAGTCAAGGGGTTAAGGAGTCAAGGAGTCAGGAGTCAGGAACATAGACCTAAGTTATATTAATAGCACCGCAGTAATCTTACATCTATAAGATTGATTTTGCTTTCACATTGTGTTGGTTGCCTATGTGGGGGATTTCACTAAGAAAATTTCTAAACTCCTAAACAGTGCTCTGTATTTTAATTTTCTATCCCAGTTTTGTCACAAAATCACTATGGTCCTACCTCTGAAACTTGCTGGGGATCCTGGACTTTCCACTGTGTGAACAGGTATTTCTATCTGTGCACAGCTAAACCCTGCAGAGATAAAAGTCTCAGGCCTCAAAGACATTCTGATTACACCAGCGTGATACCACTTTTAAGCTAATTATCTCTGCCTTTTGATAGAATCAGCTATTTTGGTGCATTGTAACATCAATGTACGTATACTGTTTCTGATTCTTTGACTAACTTGGTATTGGTTTCAGGATATTTACCCAAATATGTCTTGGATGCCTTTGAGCAGATCACATAGCTACTACAGCAGGAATCAGAGGCCAGAGAAAAACTTCTATGTAAAATCTATGTGAATGCTACATTGGATGCAATGCAACCAAATTGAAGTCTTTTCATTGTTTCATTTGTTGCTTTTTTTTGGTGGGGGTAAAGGACGGGAAGTCTGTTTATAGTCATATTTGTCACTTCTTTATATGTCTGACATTAATAAGCATGGAAAGAGAAACAGAGAGTTAAGGCAATCAGCATCCCTATTTCCTCTGTACTGGGGACTAGGAGAAGCCTCCTTCAGGGAAAATTGTACAGAAAAATAAGCACCATGCCAGCATGGACTGTGCGTGCGGCAGATCTTTTAAAGATGGAGCCAGTGTCTGTCACTGACTGTCTTACTCCACAGTAATGTTGGGGCAGTAAATGTATACACCTACACACTGAAACCATGGCACTTATGTACACAGGGAGAAAAACCTCTTTTCACACATGGCTTTTCTGAGGAGATACCAAACACTGAGCTGAGTCCTGAGTCCCTGACACTGAAAAAATTAAAGTGACAAATGCTTCAGTGAGGGAAACCTGTCACGATGCTGAACTTTGAGTAAAGGATAATGCGGAAGGCATTTGTAATCATTTTTCAGGATGCTTGACATCTCCTGTCTTTGAACAGCAATCTGTGGTCACTGTTTGTAATGGAAATACCAACAGTTGGGAATAAGACCTCCGAGGACCCTGTTGCTACTGGGCTGTAGAGTTTTTCTTACACTTGAAAGGTTGTAAAACAAGTCACAACCCCTAAGTTGAAGCCTGTATGGCATTTTCTCTGTTTGTTCCCAATGCCACAATGCCACAGAGCTGAACCCTATACATTTTGTGCCCATTAAACCACTTGTAAAGCATTAGGACCATAAATAAGTCTGAGACAAGTGTTCATAAACCACAAATTTTTACCAGACACTTGTTGATCCCAGACAAACACCAAAGGAGAGTCTTATGGTCTTCTTGCCTTCTAACATTTGTACACTAATACATAGAAAAAGATTTTAAGTATTTAAGTAATCTTGTATACTAACGATATGACTGCAGTTTAAAAAAATGACTGCTACTGTTAAACCCAGGACACACTTAATTTATCTCTCCTTCACATTATGGTCATCATTGAAGATTTTTTAAATAGGAACACATGTTGCTGAGAAGGTAGTGAAAATCAGTTTGATTTGTATATGTGCTCTTTAAAATAATATACTTACTTATATATAATTTTCTTCTGCTATCATTTGCCATAGGAGGTAGGGGCAAATAATTAACTACTAGGCTATGGTTGTTTTATTTTTCTTCATATATCCCATGATATAAGTGGTGAAACACTTAGAACTTTACATATAAGTGATGTTTTTGATTCAGAAGTTTTGCTACCAGAATTATCAATTTAAAACTATAAAACCCCAAACTTATTAAAACTATTAAAACTAAATTAAACTTTATTTTTCCCCTCATAGCTTCCTCGAATTAAAAAAAAAAAAAAAAAAAAAAAAAAAAAAGACTGTTCCATTTGGGCAAAAGTCTAATTTACTTATTTATTTATCTGTACATCTGTAGATTTATGTTCAGAACCCTATGAAAAAACATGCTAATGAACGCTTACATTAAAAATGCGGTAAATGGTTCACTCTTGTTCCTCTGTGCCATTGTTAGAGTACTCAGCAAGGATGCAGGAGGATTCAGTCTAGTGACTTCCATGGTCTGAAGCAATTCTGAAGCAATTTAATTCCCTATGGAGTATCTGTGTGGGTTTTTTTTCTGACCCTTTCACTGGAGGTATTTTGGTTCAGAGATGCATTAATTGTGTAATTCTTTAATGTAGAAGCAGGGACATTTATTTTTTAGTGTAGCTGTGACATATATTAGTAGACTGTGAAACCAGAACACAGGCATTATCCTATGGTTGCTTGCTGATAAAGTGCTAATGTGACCCTTAGCACAGTGTGGGTCTGTGGCAAATGGTGTCCTCCAGAAAATTCCTATGTATAGCTGGGATTAGCAGTGGAATCCTTCCCAGTTATCAGTTTGGATTCTGCTACCATGTTTTTGGAAGAGAACTTAACCATATGGATACAAGCTGTAAAGTTTCTGTTGGTTGAGATCTGTTTTGACTACCAGCATACTTCTGAACTTGAAGAACTGTGCCAGATCTGTGTGCCCAACAAAGCTGAAAGAGGGAAATGACTAAATTTTACCAACCTCAATTTTCCCTGAATCTTCTGCAGTATACAGATGACATCTTAACTTAGTTTTGTGATGAGGTGAAATAAAGGATATACAGAAGTTGTGATCATGCCCCAGACTTTTAATATATATGTGGGCAGTTCTGCCCATGAATGCTTTAACAGCCTTCCTTGTCAATTTTTTGTAATCTGTCTGACCACAAAGGGATGGTGCATACTAAAATAGATACTCTACACACTCTATACTTGTAAATGCAGAGTTTGAAAGTAATGGCCACCAATCACTTATAGAGCTGTTAGCCCTGTGTGATAAAATCATAAATACACTTGTTTGAAGAAAGGTATACCTTTCAGTTCCCAAAGCATACTGATAAAAACTGCCTCTAACATTGTAAGCCAATATTCACAAAAAAACCTGCTAAAAAGCATTGAAACATAGTGAAATCAAAATGCCAGCATGAATCTGTGGAGCATCACAGATACTTATTATTTCTTTGACTTAGTTAATGGCAATGCATTGTTCCTGACAAATGCTTTTCCTGATGGTTGCTTAGACTTCCAGATAAGGTAGAATAAATATTCCTGAAAACACCATGACAAATGAAAAAGCCCTTTAGGAAGGACAAGCCATTGATTCTATTATGTTTTCATTATTTTGACATTGATTAGAACAACTAGTGCTGTGTGAAGTTTGGTGATATTCTCACATTTAGATACAAAGCAGTGTATAATTCCTGCAAAGGTATGTATTGTTCTAGACAGCAAAGCAGAATATATAAAGATGGTACTTGCTAAAATATAAGAGCTTTTGAATTGAAGATTAGAGATTGCTTTATTTTTTTATTACTTTAATAACATTAACCTAATAAAATAATTATACACAGCATTTTGTTGTTCTCCTTTCTTCAAGAGATATCTACTGTAAATTTTTGGACTATTGGACTAATAGATAACAAAAACTGTTTTGTGAAAATGGAAAACAGAATGATTAACTGTTTTCCTGATAACCAGCTAAAATTAAAATGGATTTTATAGTAAGCATTTCATTCCGCAGAAATATTCATTTTTCACTGCTTTCAGCAGCAGTATGTGATACTTGATATTCACCTAATAACCTCTAGAAAATTAAGGTTTGAATTACAGATGCTAAAGTCTTCGTGATATCTGGACCTCACTGTTCAGTGAATGCACGTATAACATGTTGTCAGGTGTGCTTACTAGATCATGAGTCCTGGTGAAAGCAAAAAGGACTCAGATTTTCTTTTCTGCTGAGCAAAGTAGGACAAGAGATTTGTCCAGGTCATTTTAAACTTCTAAATGCAAAGGTAAATTGTCCATCATAAATGACCTGATGTGGTAAAGTAAATTATTTCCAGTTTTAGTTGGTAACAATTGTGGCATCTAAGAAATTATAATTCTAAAAATGGCATGGCAATGTTATTGTAATTAATTGTAGTTCCTTTTATGTAATCTTTTTATTAAAACCATCAATTTATCAACTAATTTCATTTTAATTTTAGTAAAATCAATTATTTTTAACACTAACTACAAAAGTTATTGATGTTGAGAAGTACCTTGCAATAGCCATTATTAGTTAAGTACTGCTTTGAAACCAGCTTGAAACTTCATAACATATTTTGTAGTGCCATGAGAAATACTTAATTCTTAATTTGTTGTAGTAATGTTTTGATTTTGTTGTTTCTAGTTTTGCCTTTTTTTTTTTTGTTTGTTTTTTTTTTTTAAATCTAAGTTATACCTGCAGCATTTTAAAAGCTCAACAGAGGAAAAGTAATGGAGTTTACATTCACTACTGTATTTATTACAATATAAATTGGAAAAAGCCACTGGCTATCAGAGTGTGTTGATAGAGATACTTCCAAAATTTGTAAACATGGAAGATACAACAGTGTTACATTCAGAACTTTGAAGAAACCTTTTCTGATTTTAAAAGCTTCAAATGGAAATATCCACAGACAATGAAGTAGAAGACATTTTGGATTGCAAGTTCAGAGACAGATAGTTTTTACTGCAACATATAAATTATCTATTTGTATTTTACTTCTGACAGAAAACTGAGTCTCTTAAATACTGAAAATTCATGGAAGAAAATTTATAGTTTTGAAAAGGAAAGTCAATTTGAAGTATTTTGTTGAAGTCATCTGATGTTAATCTAAAAATCTATAATTGATTGAAAGAATATCTCATTGTGCAAATGGGAAAAACAAGGCCCCGGGAAGGTTTAGATTGCTGTTGCTTCATTTTGCCCCTCTACCTGTAGCATTTCAGTCAAATAGTTTCAGATGATAGAACAAAAATTCCAGATTGATTTCATAGCTTCACAAGATCTGCTTTTCATATCCCCCTATTTAAGATTTCTTCCACATTTGAAACAGTACAACCTTCATTTACCATGACAATAGTTTGCATTTACTGTTATAAAGGCCCTTTTAAAAATTAAGACAAACTTTTTTCAGTTTCCATACATTTTTTGTTGATTGTCTTTCATTCACAAATTCTTATCAAACTTGCTGAAAGAAATCCATCAGTTCACAGTGGATAAAAAAGCTGAAAAAGAAGATCTGATCTATAGAACCATTATTAAATATAATTAATTCAGTAGTTATGTTTTGTGAACTTTTCCATATCTAATTTATGTCTCACCTACTTGCATGGGCACGGAAATACCTATTTGTATCATCATTTTGCTTGAAGACAAACAATAGACTACACATCCATTACCCTCTTTTTTTCTTTTTTTCAATGGAATGGACTTGTGATTTGGAAATCATTACAGTGCATTACTGTACTGTAATTAGAACTACAGGGTAAATCACAAGGCTTGGTTTTCACCATAGCCTCAAACTGCACCACTGTAATCAACTAAACTAATTCTGTCAGATCCAGAAACACTTGCTATGCAGAAATAGTAAGAAGATTTACATGACAACACCCAAGGCGTCTTAAGTACTACCTGCTTCATTGCAGAACTGCTGGTTTAGTGAAAGCAGAGGTAAAAAAAAACAAAACCAAAAACCAAAAACCAACCAACCAACCAACCAAAAAAAAAAAAAAAAAAGAAAAATTCTTTGCCGTGTTTAACGTGAGCAAGATCACACTTTTTATTTTTTCCCCATGTTGACATTGGAAGGCTTTTCCTCAGTTTAATGTTCCTTTCTAGACCAAAGCTATTAGAACTGCTGCAATAGGGAATGTGGATCTGCTAAGTAGTGCAAACATCTTCTCTGTTTCTAGAGGAACAAAGCTTATTTCATAACCTTCTCAAAATGTTTTGCTCCCTTTGTGCCAGGCTGTGTAGATGTGTCCCAGAGAAAAAAAACATGGTAGGAGGTACGGAACCATTTGGTGGTTGCCTATATTTCACAAACACTCCATTGCATCTTCTGATCCTTACAACAACAGAAATTGCTGATATTGTCTCTTGTAATCATTAGTATTAATATATAACCTTCTTAACCTCAGAAACCTCTGCCTTCTTGTAAAGCTCACAACTGTGTGACCAAAGCACTGACGTTTAAAACGTGTTAATGTGAGGTGAGGGAAAACATGGTTTAATTCTAAACCACTAATGTCCAATTTTAATGTGATTTAGAGTATTGAATGTGATTAAAACTGATTATAAATTAAAAGCATCTACTTCATTCAATCTACTTAATGTTTTAACCTTTACAATACAGGATTTGTCCATTTCAATAGTTCCTCATTTTAAGTCTTAACAGGGCTTCCATAAATCACCTTTCATACCTTTGGTTGCACAAACAAGAAAAGAAGTGACAAGTTGCCATTTATGAAAATAATCTTTGGTTCAGAGATTTCATGTGCTCATTTTACATATAGCCTACATATAAGTTTGCGTGACAATCTTCCTCTTTTATTTGCCCTTTGTCACAGGGGAAAACAAAAGCCAAGGAGAAAAGGGATCAAACGGGTAGCTATTTTTAGCTGTTCATAAAGTGTTTAGAATCAGGTTGTTCTTTCTGTGCTCAGGGCCATAGAAAAGAGTGCCACACATCTGGTTGTGGCTCACTTGTTTTAAGGGCTGTCCTGTGCAGAATGTGAGCTGACGACACCTTAGTGGAAGATCAGAAAAGTAGAACAGAAGTCTAGCTTGACTTTCTCTGTCATTTATTTTCTTTCATGAGGGCTATTAAGAGCCTGATGGCAAAGCACTGAATTCCACAGCTGTAGATCCTCAAAGACATCTTAATTTCAATCAAGGAGCTATTAGTCATTCAGACTCTTCATTCGTTCTTTAGTAAATAACAGATACAACCAATTTTGTCCCCTATGAAATACATAATCTCTTGACAGAAAGTAGCTCAAACTTCAGAATTTCAGCCTCTCTTGTTAGAGAAAGCATAGCATGTCTTTTGGGTTTTCTGCCATGTCCACTTCCAACAGTTAAACATCTGACTTTATCCTCTATGTCATGGCAGTTGCAGACTGCCTTATGCCTCTGCTATCTACTTTCAGAATTCCCAAAGCAAAATTCAGGCTTTGATTTATATTATCTTTTACTATAGATAATATAGATTTTACGCTGTAATTCAATGATTTAATTTTTTCTCAGAATCTTGTCTCTTGACTAGCATCCAAATTCTTCTGAAGACTGAGATAAATCTTTGTTCCAACTTTGAAGTTGGTAAATCTTTTCACTTGTATCATCAGACAATCTTTGAAGTCCAAAGAACAATGAATCAGAAAAATAAAAGAAATTCTCTGCTTTTCAAGATACGAAAATTAATGTCTGTATATGTTCTCTAATACTGTTTTAATATATGCAGAAGTGTAGCAAAAAAACTTTCGGTCTTTGGAAGCACAACAGGTAAATCATGCATATCAGTGAGCAGGTGTCTGGTATGCCTGGAGGGGACAGTTTAAAAAAAAATCTCAGATAATTTCCTTAGACCCCCATAAGTGGCAGATTCTTTGTATGTGTTGTCCCTCAGAGAGATTCAAATGCTCATAGCTGCTGGAAGCTAAAGTCATCATACATGGCTGACTACTTCTCAGGTATGCTAAATATATATTCAATTTTCGGTGCTTAAAAGCAAGTGCTTCTCAAACAGGTACCTGGTACATTTGTTTAGAGGCAGATGAATCAATAAGACAGTGCCTCTTGGTCAGGTAGCTCTTCTGACCTGCTTGAAAAAGAGGTCACTGTCAAGAGTGCCTTCAAGGCGTAGTCTGTTCAGCCAGCATGCACAGCAGCTTCGGAAGTTGATGGCATGGCAGGGTTGTTTTAAAATGAGCTACTAGGCATGTAACTTGACTCAGGACTGCAAGGTGGAAACTTGTTCACACAACCAGTCTAGTCAGTCTATCTTAAAGGTCACATAGGCTCTATAATAACAAAGAGCTCATCACCAGACTATAAAATTCCTTTCCGTTTTCTTCTCTTATCTATTTTTCCTGCTTTATCCTTTCTTCTCTCTGTTTCACAATCTTTTCCCCACAGTGAATCACAACCTGAGCTTAGATAATCTAAAATAAATCCTGAGGGAAAAAGTAGCTGTTTTCTATAGTTTAAATCTACTCTTCAATGCGCTGTGCAGAATGGGTGAAGCCCCAGTACCACTGGGAAAACCTCTGAGCTGATTGCTCTGCCACTTGTGCCCATTTCCTCTGCCATCTTCTGGCAGAGGAAATTAGCACAGCAGAATTCACGCCACGTGTCTCTCTCTCCCATACAGTTAAGTGGTATGTCTGGGTACAGTGGATTGACAGAGGGGTATATAAATTTGCCCTGTGACTGTAGGACTACCCTAAGTTTGACTTTAAGCCTGCATTTTCTCACTGAAGTATCTATCATAAGTGGAACACAGGAATTGGGGCATGAGTAGTGTTACAATTTACTTTTGGCAAAGATAGGGCAAAGATGCATAACATATGACATGGTTCTCCTTGGCAGATGGCAAGCTGACATTTTACATTAGGGAATCAGTAACTATACTGCATTAAAGTTAAACTTCTTGTGAAAGAGTTACCATGTCTGCAACCGGTGAAATGCGAAGCAGTGACCATTACACCCACATTCAAAAGTATAGAATAATTCAGAACTCCATGTTTTGGACAGAAAATCCATCAGTTTTGCAGCCTTCATATTTGCTTTTTCCAGATTTCGCCCATGTGTTGTTTTAGTTACCATTCAATGGAAGAAGTTACTCAAGAGGCAGGTGAGAAGCATGTTGCTCTATCTGCCCTTCATGTATTGCTACACCCACTTTTTTGGTACTGTGCCAACATTTTCTGGGCTCTGCTCCCAGTAGGATGGCAGCTCACCTAACCAGAAGCCAAAACTGGTTATGTCAGGTAGTTTCAATATGACAAGTGTTTTTCACAAATCCGTGCTTCAAAAATAAAACACCGTTACAAGATGGTGGAATATAGAGTAGACTTGCATATGCAGATATGTTAGATAGCAAAGCATGTCCGCCTTCTGTATCATTCTTTTTCTCTGTTTTTCTCTGATGCTTTCAGTCATTCTCCCTCTAAGCATTGGCCTGACTATAAACATATTTTTCACTTTCAGTGGTTTATAAAGGCTCACAAAAAACAATAAGTCAAAAATTCTTGTGGTTACTGTCTTGAAAATGTTAATAGTATTGTCTGAATGGAAATTATTTGGATTAATTCCTTGCCATGTATAGTTTTAGCAGGTTTATTTTGTAACCAAGACGTTTGGTTTAAAAAGTTCAGTCTTTCAGTGTAGAAGCTAAATATGTATTTATTTTCCTCTTTATCTACCCCCAGAAGCTAGTAAACAGAAGATTTGTATGACAAAGTCAATAGGAAGGGGATCCAACCAGCTGCTCAGCAGAGAATTTCTTAACACAAAAATTAATTTAAATAAAATTCCAATAATAATTTTAATTCTGGAATCTTATGATTTTATTCAGACACATTGTGTTATATCATGTGCCTTTTGCCAGAAGTACTTTGTAGGAGCAGAGGACTATATACATGCCACTCTTTGACCTCGGTTGCAAAAACTTTGTATATTATTCTCCTACATACTTGTATTCTGCATGACTGGATTAATGAATACAAGAATAATAGTCCTCCAAGGTGATTTACATGCATTGATTAAATGTCATCATTAAAATGCAGTTGGTTCTATTGCTGCAGATGCTGCAAACAATGACATAGGGATTGTAACCACTGTTTAAACAAGTTACTTATCACTGCTTTTTAGCATATAATTACATTTTCTTGTTTTACGAGGATACTCAAATAACAAAATATTTGGAATGTTGTACATAAATTCATTTAATTTTGAAATTGCAAGATATGTTGTTTATTCTTCTACTGCATGCTAATGTGTAGAGTACAGTAAAGATGGGGAAAACACTTTTGCATCTAAAAGAGAATCCAAAATGTTCGTGGGATAGCAAGTGGTTAATATCAAAGGAAATAAAATTAAACTTGCCTTAGTATAACTTAATAGAGACATTGTAAAAGTGAATTAAACTTTTACCTCATCAAAATATTTGAAAAATGTGATTAGAACATGATGATTGTTCAGTTAAATCTCAGTGAAAGAGTTACTTTTCTGTCTTTATCAGTATGCATCATATATCCAACCTAACCACCGCAACAAAGCATCTAATAGCAAGATCTCCCAGGAGACTAAGTAATCCATGACTGACAAAGCTGCCTTCACAACAAATAAAAAAAAAAACTCTTAAAAACAGTGACCCAAAACATACTTCATGCTTCAATACGGTGTTTCCTGCAAGATCCAAACTATACACAGTGCAGCATATGTTGTATTACCCGCATGTGCTGTGTTAAATACAGGTTAAGTAGGTCTGCACAGTTACAGTCAGACAAACCCTGATTGGCTAGTAAGAACAATTAATAATTATGGGGCAACACTGTATTGATCTGAATCATTTATGCAAATACAAAGTGATGATTCATTCAAGTATGTTTGACAAGATGAAGCTTCGGAATATATAAAGATATATATATATGCATATACTATTTACCTGTTTTTTTCTAATAGGCACAATTTAGCATGTACTAACTCAGCAAGGTATTTTTCCCAGCTACCCATCCTGACTAAATCAGATATTAAGAAACTGTAATAGATTTTTCCTGTTACTACAACTATCTTATTTTGATTGAAGGCCAAAGGATGATATGTCACATCGCAAGTAGTAATAATAAAGAATATATAATAGCTAAGACATTCAGGGAATTGAGCTAGGTAAGTAATATGTATAAAAGAAGACTGATATCAGATATCTCTGAACCATCAGAGGAACAGGTGGTAAAAGTCTAAGTTCACTTGTAGGCAGGAAAAATAGCATATTTGTTCTGAGAAGATTAATTTAACCAGGATTTAAGATTGAAATAGCAGATGTGCACAAAAGGGAATGTATGCAGCACCATTAAAAAAACAAGCAAACAAACAAAAACCTTAAGGCTGGATTGTTAAGGATTTGTGCACTGTTAAAGATCTGCTCTCCTGCTTGATAACTGATTAGTAAGGCTCTTTAACAACTTATTATGTGGATGTATGCATGCACTACTCCACATTGTAACAGTACATCAACCTTACGGGGTGCTGAAAAATATTTTCATATATAGTATTAAACAAGTTATTTCTTACTCCAAAAATCATTCTTTCCCGTGTTATTTTCCAGCTCCTGATGTTTCTAAATGATTTTTCTGTTGTTTATTGTGGTGATGAATGCCAGTAAGAGCACAGACTTGGATAGTCACATCTCCTGTGATGCCTGGTCTTTACCTCCTTCAGGGTCAGGAAGGGACCCTGGTCCCCAGTTATGAGAGAACACTTGGATGAAGAAGTAAACATTACCAAATCTAACATTCATTTTTAGTGCCATAAAAATTATTTTGGGGGATGATGGGTAAAAGAGAGATGGCTCATAAAGACATCAAATAGTTAATTTCCAGTTGTTCAGAAAAGAAAGAGGCTCCCTGAGGCTTATACTGCATCTTGGTATTTATTGAACTTTAAGCTACAACCAACAGGCTGGTTAATAACAATTCATGCAGCTGTCAATCTTTTTGACCAATGTCATCAATATTTCATGCTGCCAAATAACAACAATTAAGAACCAGGACTGGAAGAAGCACTCAGGGCAAAAGTGTTTCTGCCACTATAATGAAATCGACGGTGTAGGACAGACATTTCCAATGGGTGTTCAGGGAAAGGCTTTGCTGTGATTTTCTTTTCAAAATAGTATGAATCAATGTTCTTTATCACACACTCAAAGCATTCACACACTGGACAAATTTCGCAGTCTTAATTCATAAAACTCAAATGTATTTTTTTGCATGCACATTAGATAGGTAAACTATAATTTTAACCTGAGAGCAATGCCTAGATTTTTATTATGAGCAAAACTTTTCAAGTGTGAATTGAGCATTTGCATTTTGGTAAATTCTTACTCTCAGCACTAGCTAAGACACCTGCTCCCAACCCAAATGAGGAAAAGCAACCAACTTTTAAAAATCTTTTTCAAAACCTTCATTTAAATGCCCATCTTTCATATTAAATGGACCATACCAACAGTTTTGCTTCCAATCATAATTATAGACATAAAAAATTTTGATGGTTATCAGCAATAACAGACAAAAAATGTATAAATGAAAAAAGGAGCTATGCTGCTCCCATATTAACCAATTAAGATTTTATTTTAAATACTTATTTTGATCATATTCAACTAGAGATACAAAAAAATATTTATCTAAGTGTTTTTAAAAGGATATTTTAGAGGATAATTATATGTATGCATGTCCTAACTCTAGGAAGGTAAGACTATACTAAAAACTAAACTTACCCAGGATCAGTAAGCACTAGCAATTTTGTTTAAAGTTATGCAAGTCTACCACAATTTTCAAACTGTGTTAATTTACATTTCTTCAAGCCCACTCTTCACATTTCTCAAATGTCTCCTATGTCCAACATATGCTTCTGTATTTCTCCTGAGCTGTAACATGAATTTTACAAAAAGGACCAGATAAGTTTGAAACAGTAGCTGTAATATTTGGTTTTGTATTTGTTTCCTTTGCAAAGACTTCCAACACAGCTCTTTTAGATCAGATGTGTTTTATTTGATGCCATGGAATTAAAATGAAGGTAAAATCTCCAAGTAAATGTCAAAGCGTATACCAGCAGTCAACTTAAACAAATTCACAGGAGTGCAAACAATTTTGCAACTTCTTTGCACTTTTAAAGGTGTAATATAAAATCCTTGTGTCGTACAGGCTTATGGTATATTCTGCAATAGTTTTCTTACAGCACTCAGGGACTCCTAATCTTTTTACCTGCTGAAACAAATGGAAGAGCTTTAATAAAAAATAGCTAGTTAGACAGCAGAATACACATGTCTTACTAAGCTAAGAAGAACAACAAGCAAACAAACAAGCAAACACAAAACAAACAGAAAAAAGATTAAGAACTCCGCAAGTACCTGAGAACATCATGTAATGAAAATAAGTGAAATGAGAGACATTTTAAATTGTAGACTTGCATGATCATTATTTTCTAAATGGAAAAGGTGTAGGTGTCAAATTATTTTAGATTAATTTTAAAATAGATTATTTATGTTACATACAAACAAAAATGTCACTGCAAATCTGAAGACCCTATGTAGATCTCAGATAGAAAAACTGAAAAAGAGATAGACTACTGAATAGGTATCTGTCCCATGAGGATCATTTAGATAATATTGGTAGCGTAGCAGTGGTAGTAATATTTGTAATTATAATGCTTATATGCATTGCAATTAAGCAATACATGGTTATTTACAAACAGATCAAATAGGTCAGAGTTGTAAATGGAAAACGAACAGCAGGACATATAAATGTGAATTTACAAAATTTCCAATAAGGATTTACATATTAAAGATGTTAACCTCTTAATTTTACTGCTCTTTTATTATTTTTTAGTTTCTACTACTGTGAAATAAAATATGAAATTACTAAAAAAATAAAGATTACCTACATAAGAAAGATCTTCCAAAGAAATCTTGCAGTAATAGTCATATTGCTGATGTTTTTTTCCTAAATGTATAGAAAGACCTCATCTGGGACCTGGGATATACTCATTAGTGTAACACTATAAACATAGGCAAGACATTTGTAACTGTGCAGCAGAGCGAGAGATTAGCCAGAAAAATCTAGCTTGAACTGGTTGATTTAAAGTAATGGGTCACCCTTACAATGGTGAGAACTGTTTGTCTCCCAAAGGACAATACTTTATTTCTTTTCCACTTTCTGCTGGTCTGTAGTTGTTTCGTTAAACCTATTGATATTTCTGTCCTCTGCATGGTTCCTAAACGTTTTTTCTCCTCCTATGTATGTGTCTTGCTGACTTAAATACTTGGCTACTTGGCCTTTAATCTCTTATTAAAACTGTGAAAGTTTTCAGTGGTAGGACTGAAATTCATTGTTGGATTTTTCCCCCATATTTTTTGTTTCATTCTACATGTAGAAAGGAGAATTTTGAAACATTCTTTGGTTTTTTTTTTCATTTTTGAGAGGGACAGTACAAATTCTGTCACATGGGAAAAAAGATTTCTTTTTTCTTCTGATTTTATTTTTTGTGGCTCAATAATACCCTGTGAATCTGACCTGTCATGAGAACAGAGCCTACATACAGATACAGGAGTATACTATGTAGAGGTCTGTAATTCTCACCAACCGGTTTTGCAGTTTCAGAAGGGCTTGAAACACAGTGGGTTTTTAACTTGCTGGGAGGTGGGAGGGAAGCTTTTTCTTGTGGAAAATTATTTTAACTTGTGCTTTGCTGTCTGAAATTTTCAATTTAAAGCAAATCTGCAGGAGTGACTGTTTCCAGTCTAGGCAAAGAGGAAAAATAGCAAATAACTTGTCCTGGGTTCAGCAATAGCAGTCATTTTTCTCCTTCTTAGTAGCTGGTGCAGTGCTGTTTTTTTGACTTTGGCCTGGGAACAGCACTGATAACACCAATGTTTTCAGTTACTGCTTGTAATGTTTGGGCTGACAAAGGGCATTCAGAGCCTCATGCTCTGCCAGGAAGGAGGGGAAGCCAGGAGGAAGCAGAGACAGGACACCTGACCCAAACTAGCCAAAGAAGTATTCCATACCACAGCATGTCACACCCAGGATGTTAAAATGGAGGGCAGAAACCTGGAAGGGTGGGGGTTCGCTGCTGGGTTGGGCTTGATATCAGGTGGCGAGTGGTTGTATTCTTTTCCCTTGTTATTTCCCTTGTCATTATTATTATTGGTGGGAGCAGTAGTGATTTGTGTTATACCTTAGTTACTGAACTGTTCTTATCTCAACCCATGGGAGTTGCATTCTTTCAATTCTCCTCCCCATCCCTCTGGGAGCAGTGGGAAGAAAGAGGAGGGAGTGAGTGAGCGAACTACGTGGCTGACTGGGCTTAAACCAGAACAATTGACTTACATGAAGTAAGAATTATCCCACTTATGCATCTCTCCTACTTGCAAGTTTGAAGCAAAAATTATTGTACTCAGGAATGAGATTCTTGCTTTTTGATCTGTTTCCAATGTTTGCATATATGTATGCTTTAACCCTGACCATCAGCTCAGCTGCACAAAGACATTCACTTGTTCTCTGCCAGTGAGATGGAGGCGACAATGGGAAGAGTAAAAGTGAGAACTCATGGGTTGAGATAAATACAGACTAACTGGTAAATCAAAAGCTGTACATATCAGAACAAAATAAAGTATTAATTCACTACTTCCATCAGCTGTTAGGTGTTTATCCATTTTCAGGAAAGTAGTCATGCATAATGGTGACTTGGGAACAGAAATGCCCTCACTCTGTGTAGGGAATTGTGGAAACATGGGGGGTTATGATGACATGGCAAGAAAACAGGATGAAGAAACCCAGAGCCTGGAACCATACAACAGAGAAGTTAGAGAGTCTCTGTTGACAAAGTAAAAATTTTGAACAGTTAATCAACAACCAATCATAAATAGAATAACAAACTGTTAGCCAATAAGTTTATATTATGTAATACTTGACCAATAAGTTTGTATTATGCTATGCTACCAATAAGTTTGTACTATGCTATGCTTGACCAATGAGATTGCACCACGCTATGCAAAAGAATATATAAACAGGAGCTCCTGGTGATAAATGAGGTCACTTGCTGCTTAAACTCTCTACCTCTCATGTGGCTGTTTTCTGCCCATCCCAACTACCCCGCCACAACTCTAAACGTCTCCCTTGCTCCTTCTTCCCCCAGCTTTTGTTGCTGAGCATGATATCATATGGTATGGAATATTCCTTCAGCCAGTTGAGGTCAGCTGTCCTGGCCGTGCCCCCTCTCAAACTCTTGTGCTCCCCTAACCTACTCATTGTTGAGGTGGTATTAGAAGCAGAAAAGGCCTTGATGCTGTTCAAGCATTTCTCAGCAATAGCTAAAACTTTGGTCTGTTATCAATATTGTTTTGATCACATATTCAAAACAGCGCCCTTCAAGCTGCTATGAAGAAAATGAACTCTACACCAGCCAAAACCAGAGCCATACAGAAATGTTTACTTGTTATGAAATTGTGGGTCCTGACTCTTGAAAATTTTTTTCTCCTCTCCCATCTTTCAAATTTGAAGTACAGAAAAAAAGGTTCCCTTACTATTGCCCAGCTGTCTGTGTGTTACTATATGTGGATGGTATAACACTTCAAGTATTTTTCTAAGAATCCAGTTAATAAATACTTTCTAGCTGATTTTATCTCTGAGGAAAGTAAAACATCAAAAAAGTTTTTAGGTGCCCCGGATGATCCTTAATATCGAATCCCTGTGTGCATGTTGAAATAAGACAATCCAATGTGGCCAAGGGCAGATATGTTCCAAATTTGTAACACTGGATTTTGTTGCTTTTATGGAAAAAGCAAACAGAGAAAGAGCAAGAACACATGGTAGGCTTATGCAGTTTAGGCTAAAAGGCAAAGCTTTTTCACAAATAACACTGTGAACATAGTGTGTTATTTGTATTTCTTCTTTGACTACATGAAATACCAACATTTCAGGCTCTCTTTTGGACTACATTTCATCTAGAAAAGGATACTGCGTGGCGTATTAAACTGAACTGTTGGTGCATTGGGTTGACAAAATAACTAATTTCCTCAATGCAGCTGGAGTCCAAAATCTAAAACTTACCAGCCAGCACTCCATAGAACATGTTTTCTACTAAATATTGTTATTGGTTGTGGAGTAGAAGAAGCATTCTCTATATGTGCAGAATCCCTTAGAAGATTAAAAGGAATTTGCTTACAACAGAAATTGCATCATATCTTCTCATTATGGATGAGCCAGAGCTAGAGGAAAGAAACCCAAACAAATCATTTTCTGATACAGTAAAACAGAATGAGCTCAGCACTTGCAAAGACTCTTTCAAACACATATTCTTACTATACTTAAAGTTTTAACCTAAAATCATTAGGTATCAAAATCCTTCGTTAAGAAATGTGCAGGGTCTAAAAAATTTATATCTTTGTGAAAAGGAAATCTGCAAAAATAAAGCCACTAGTTTATAATTATAAAAAGGACCTGAGAGTTTTCATCTTTGCTGCATTTTCACCTAATGATTTCCTAGATTTTTATGAAAGCAATCTGGAAAAGATTATTTCCTTGTTACAAGTAAAATACAGGCTGATTTGCATTTGCTTGGATTGGTTCAAATTTGTAAATTATGCCAAAAGCAAAGTAATATATAAATGCTAAGATGACATTTTCTGGAAGAATAAGGAAAAAGAAAAAAACATTTAGGATTCCACCAGTGTGGGTAAACCAGTATAGGATATTTTAGGGCAATATAGCTTTTAATCACTTTACATTTTATCTGATTGTCCCAAACTTTTCTCTGTTCAGTATGCAAACCTGCTCCCCTTGAAAAGTTTAGAGAACAAGACACTAGGTATTCAGATTTTCAAGGGCTCAACCCTTGTATAGTTAAGATCTGAAGTTACTGTCACTGGAATTTTACTACCTTTAGTAGGAGCTGGATTATTAGGAATGATTTAATTTTGTTCAAGTGTGTTGCTTTTTGTTTGTTTGTTTGTAGGTTGGTTTTTTTTTTTTTTTTAGTTTGTGGAAGCATTAGGAATTATTTAGTGACAGATCTTAGTTCTCTGCATCTCACTATTTCACAGCCATATCAGGCCCCATCTGAGTAGTGCTGAAACAGTCAGGAAAGAAGCTCTTATAATTAAAAATAAAGACACAGACTGCTTCTGGAATGTGCAATTTGCAAAATAGTACCCTCAGGTTACAGGAACATAGTGAGACTAGCAGACGGTACAGCACACTGTATAGTATAGTACAATGTCTCTAATTAAGAAAGCAAGTGAAGGGTACAAGGTCAAGTGTAGAAGAACCTTTTGTCTCTTCCCAGGCACTAGGCTTGAAATGAGCCAGCTCACAGTTGTAAGCTCCAGTCTGTCCTCTGCTAAGTTCGCATGGTTAAAGAGGATCCTGATTCTCTGAAATCAGTGGTTAATATCCCATCAGTATCAGCATACATGAGTTTCATTTGTGCATTACAAGTTCATTTCTGGGTCTGTATAATGCACCCAGGAATGAGAAATTTTCTGCCTTCTCAGGGTGTTTAAACTCACCTGGAGTAAAGTCTTTGCATGCACTAACCTGTGTGGTTCAGTCTTCCCAGAGGAAAGTTCTATTAGATGTTCATCTGTCAAACGAAGGATTCTTACAGTATAGGTATCTTCTCATGATCAAGAAAACCACCTGCAAAGACAAAGACATCTTTACCAACTCAAATGAGACATAATGAAGACCTCAAATTGCTCTGAATAGTTGTTGCTGTCTGGACATAATTGTTGAATGACATAGATGTACTTCCTATGCTTAGCTTTTCAGGCCTATTGAGCACACTTAACTTTCAGTTAACATCTTCCGATAAAAGGATTCTTCAAAGTCTAAGTTGCCACAGTTTTCTTGCACATTCTTTCTTCGCTTATTTTGTGCTATTTTCTCCCACATCTTCGTGTTTCCTTGTCTGAGCTATGGCCTGGATCTGGACAGGCTGTTAGAGCTTAAGAATGGTCTGAAACCTCGATAGTAAGGAAATAATTTTACAGGAATTATTCCTTATTCAGTTGATGTAAGCATTATCTTCCACTGCCTATGTAAAAACAAATGTAAAGCAAAGAGTTGTTTTCCTAGAAAGGACATTATTGTAATAAGCCAATTCTTGCTAATATATATTTTTACAAAGGCATCTCTTGTGGATGACCCTTTGGCTGCTGAATATTACATTTAAGTTGGTACATGCTGTTAAAAATATTGCTCTATTTTGCCTTTAGCAATTGTGCAGCAAAATATTGCTCAGCATGAAAATGAAATGATAAAGATAATAATTGCAAGATATGCTACTGTATCTCCTGTTATTAAAATGAGTAACATGAGAAGATTTTGAATACATATCCTTAATTATTTTGTCTGTCTATTGAGGAAACAGAGAACCAATGTAAAATAAAAACCCTCACCACAACCACAAAATCTGGTTTTATTTTATGATATTAAAATATTTTTTTTCTTTCAAGGCTTTTCCCATCAACTAAAGCTCTGTAATCCCAATTGATTTTTTAAAGTACTTTTAACAATTATTTACACACAATTAACATATGCCACTGCAAATACTGGGAAGGTTAAAGTTATTATGGCTGGATTTTTCATATGTACCCCCTTAAAAAAGGCTTTCCCTGGACATAGAAACTTCATGTATTGTATCATTTATATGACGTCAGCGCTGCTGTCTTCCCATGCCATAGCTTCTGTTCACATGATATTTTGAGATAATGGTAAATAAAATACACAAACCAGAGAAAAAATAAAATCCCTTAGAAAATAAGTACTTGATAGTAACTTATATGCACCCTATCAGGTACAGATGACTCGTGCAGTGGTCCAGATATAAGTAAGCAATTTAGGAAGAGTTTAAGAATAAAGTTAAAAGGCTCTTCAGCATTTCCCCCCTCTAGTTAATCAAACGTGACCACACCATAAAATTGTAGAGAAAAATTTACCGTGTTGTTCAATCAGAAGTAGGAGCCTTGCCTGCTGAGCATGTACTGGAAAACTATTCCAGAATATTAGTTCTGCAACTTCTTTCAGTTATTTCAAAATCAAAAATGAATATAAACTATCTGAAAATGTATTTGTCCTGGTTTCAGCTGTAGCAGTTATTTTTCTCCTTCCCAGTAGCTGATAGAGTGTTGTATTTTGGCTTTAGTCTGAGAACAATGCCGATAACACATCAATGTTTTAGTTGTTGCCAAGTAGTGCTTACCCTGATCAAGGACTTTTCAGTTTCTCATGCTTTGCCAGTGAGGAGGGGCGCAGGAAGCCAGGAGGAAGCCGAGACAGCACATATGATCCCAGCTAGATGAAGGGGTATTCCATACCCCAGTGCGTCGTGTCCAGTATAAAAACTGGGGAGAGTCACCCAGAAAGGCAGATTTCTGCTTGTGTTGAGCTGAGTATCGGTCTGCGGATGGTGATCAGCAGTATTGCGCATCACTGCTCTTTATCAGTTTTTTCTCCTTTCCCCTTTTAGTTTTATATTCTCTGCCCTTGTTGCTTCCCTTATTAGTTGTAGTAGTATTATTATGTTGTACTTTAGTGATTGTATTGTTCTTATATCAATCCCTGCAGTTTAACATTCTTTTGGCTCTCCTCCCCATCCCACCCGAAGTGGGGAAGGAAGTCGGTGAGTGAACAAGTATGTGGTGCTGAGTTACTGGCTGGTTCTAAGCCACAACAGTATTTAATCACAGAGCTTAAGAACCTTTACAGGTATCGTTTAGAGGGATACCTCTGTCTTCTAAATTGCTATGTGCTGTATTTTATCAAAACAGCATTCATATTTGTTATAAGGCTTGTAGGGACTCCAAATAGCATGTGTTAGAAAGAACCCAGATTCAAGAAAATGAGATTTCTGAAGTGATTATGTTACAGTATTCTTTAGATGGGATAAATCATTTTATGAAAATCGGACCTATCAGGCCTTCAGGAATATAGAACTTTATGTCCTGGGTTCAGCAGTAGCCTTCATTTTTCTCCTTTTTAGTAGCTGGTGCAGTGATGTGTTTTTGACTTTCAACCTGCAAGCAGCGCTGATAACACCAATGTTTTTAGTTACTGCAGTAATGTTTAGTTTGACCAAGGACTTCCTGAGCCTCATGCTCTGCCAGGAAGGAGGGGAAGCTGGGAGGAAGCAGACAGGACACCTGACCTAAACTAGCCAAAGAGGTATTCCATACCACAGCATGTCATGGCCAGGATGTATAAAAAGAGGAAAGGGGACCTGGAAGGGTGGGTTTCGCAGCTTGGTCAGGCTTGGTATTGGTCGATGAGTGGTTGTATTCTCTTCCCTTGTTATTTCCCTCATCATTTAAGCATTTGACACTGTCTCACATGACATCCTTGTCTCTAAATTGGAGACACATCAATTTGATAGGTGGACCACTCGGTGGATAAAGAACTGACTGGATGGCTGCACATAAAGAGTTGTGCTTAATGGCTCAATGTCCAGCTGGAGGCCAGTAACGAGTGGGGTCCCTCAGGAATTGGTGTTGGGGCTGGTCTTGTTCAACATCTTTGTTGGTGACATGGACAGTGGGATAGACTGCACCCTCAGCAAGTTTGCTGATGACACCAAGCTGGGTGGTTCGGTCGATACACTGGAGGGAAGGAATGCCATGATTGAGGGACCTTGAGATGCTTGTGAGGTGGGCTGATGCCAACCTG
>JAOEHX010072454.1:0-20785 GCA_025448015.1 Bolborhynchus lineola | reverse complement strand
ATGTAGTTTTATCAATGTACAGAATGTAATTCTGATTTCCAGACATGAAGGATAGATAACAGCTGAAATGATCAAAAATTAATTCCCCACTTGATTTTCCCAGGATGGAAAATAAGAAGAAGAAACAGAATTTTCTGGGAGAAAAAAGAGGTTTTTTGCAATTGTCTCCCTACCCTTCATCAAAATGCCATCTTCTGTATTCTGCTTTTTGACAGCTATAAGACAAAATTTTATGAGGCAAAGCTTCCAGCATGTTTCTCTTTGGTGCGTATTTTCTGTCTTTTATGAATCCCAGTCTGATACCTGTTTACCTATCCACTGTAGTAGGACCTTGGAAATACAGATCAGCTTTCTTTATCCTACTCCAGGAGCTAAGCTGTTAAATTGGAAATGTTGCAGTGCTCAGCATTGCAAAGGCTATGCTACTTTTCTGAATATATGCCTGTTTAAAGCAAATGTATTACATCTGACTGGTAAGAAAGAAAGTAAAAGCAAAGAAAATCCTGTGCTCATTAAATTAAAAGTAATAAATAGCAAGTTTTTTCAAACAGAGCATTCATGATGCTTGTACCTTCAGGGATTTCCTTTGTCTTGGTCATTACAAACAGCTGCAGGTTTTAAGAACTAGTTGTCATCTAATGGACAAGCTACTTAACACCCCTAATTCTTTTCCTTCCACATGACAACAAAGCTACCTTTGCACTACTTGTACTCTATGATACATATTTTAAAAATGGCTTTAGGGAATGGCCCTATTTAATTTGCCTGGTGGGTTCCCAGCTACTCAAGCAAGTATCTTGGTTCAGTCATGCATTTCTTCAGCTAATCACTGAGATGTATACCTCTGATAAAATTCTAAGAGCCTGGAAAAATCTTTCTGCTGAGAAACTTGTTAAAAAAAATAGCTACAAACCCCAGGTAAACTCAGTGTCAAACTTGAAAGTCAGAAACAAATGAGGACAGCCAGGAATGAATTATTTAACAAATAATCTTCAAGTCAAAAGTGTCTAAAGCTACCAGATTTCATGTTTCTCATCATTAATACAAGCGTTTGAATGCATCAGGGCTAGGGAAGGTTCTGTGACAGTTGTAATGAGAAAATTTGGAAGAAGTAGACCTTATCCACCTTAAAATACTCAAAGGACATCATTTCAGCTGCATAATGAACTTTTTGATTGGCCATTTTATAGTACTGTCATGGCTTAAAAATTTATCAAATCATTCCCATAAACAATCTGAATATCAGACAGGAGAAAGACAGTTATAAAAATGCTATCTGGTGTGAATAAATTTCATGATTATAGAATGGTCATAGCCATCTTCTCAAAACAAGAGATCTTTTTTATATTTCTTCTCACATGCACAGACACATGTATACTCATTTTCCCTAGGCCAAGTTAATAATTTTTCCTAGGTCAAGTTAATAAAAGCTATTTTGTGCTGAATGTTAGAACTAGGGTTTGGAATATTTGCTTTTCTTTGTTTATCTGTATAAAGTGTAAAATCCCTTTGCTGATGTAATTCCCATATGCGTTAATCAGTACTTTGCCATTTAAGCTCATCTCTCAATATTCCAGCCAACTGCTTTTTTGTCTTTTTTTCTCCTCTACTCTTCTCCACTACTTTTAAATAAATTCTCTTGCATCATCTTTGCCAGATGCTGGTCAGAAAGACTTTTATGCAGAAATGTTGATAAAAATGTGGATTGCATATTTTGCATGGATGCTGTAATGCTATTGTTCAGTCCACTCAGTAGTAGCTGGAAGTTCCAAGGAATGCAACAAAACAGAGGGAGAAAGCCATAAGTCTACAGCAAAAGCTGATTTGAATACAGACTTTCATAATTTCTAACCTCTTCTAATGTATTTTTAGTATTCAGTATTTATCCCAGAAAAATGCTGAATTTAATATTAAGCTTTTCCAGAAATCTAGTAACTCATTTTTCACTTTAAAATGTTAGAAAAAAATGTAATCTTGGGTAAAATTTTGCACTTATGTATACATTTCTTATTCTTGCCTACACTGCTGCTTACCCAAGAGTTTCCATTGTTTCAGGTGGGCAGTTGCCATTAATCTGCTTTATAAAGAAACATTATAAAAAGATCAAGTTATTGTTTCCTTTGTGTTTTTCTCCTCTTCATTTACTTTGCATGACAAATTTCCCAATTATTTCATCATGATTATTATAGCAACAAAGAGACACTGGTAACATGAGGTAATACTTTATGTGTTGTAAAATATGAAACAATAGCAGTGAATGTTGAATAAAAGTTAGAAAAGCAGTGCTCAAAAAAGTGACAGAGTTTAGTCACCAATTTGTTTACATAAAATGTTAATCCTATTGACCTGTGGTTCAAGAAAAAAATCTGTAAATACCTTTAAAAAAATATAATACTAAATGCTGCAATTTCCCTTTGGGACTGCACATTTTTCTATTGTTATTTTGTGAACTTTGTCCTTCTAAGTGTATGTTTTATATAGCTTTTGCCTTGGAAGTCCTCTGTTTCAATCCCTTAAAACTGTCAAGTGTGACTCCACCTGCTTTATTGTTCTCATAAATTCATACGCAACTAGTAGCTAAATCCAATTTGTGTCATTCTGTCTCTCTTTGTAGCCCATTCTAAATCTCCCAGCATGTTTCACAAAAGTAGAATCCTATTAACACCAAATAACCACCACTGTATTTTATTTCATGGTTATTACAGCTCTGCTACTGTCACAGCTCTGCAAGCATCTTGTCTCCTCATGAACTGATGATGACCAAAACCTGAAAATCTCATTACTAGCTTTTTCTTCTTCTTTTTTTTAATCTGATAAATTTTTTCCTATACTTATTTTATTTAATGAACTTAGGTGTTACAAGTTGAGACCTTTTACTTTGTCAATAAATTTGCCAACCTGTAAAGTGCTACTAGCTAACATGTAAAGTCTGTTAACTTCAAATAAGATAACTGATAAGCTTGGCCCCAAAAAATCTTAAGTTCTTATTTAAATTTACTGAAATTCTTTGCTTTTGAAGTATTGCATAGATCCAGTTTACTTAAAATATTGAGAATAACTTCTTTTTCTTTATTGCTTTCTGAGCAAGTGAGGGAATGAAAATATTAAAAATTGGAAAATACTGTAAATTTCACTTGAATTCCTAAAAACTCATAGATTAAACCCATGAAATGGTGTTAGAATCTGGATAACATCTATGAGGTATTGAAATATCATCAGTCACTTATAACTGAATGAATACAAGATCATAGTTCTTTCACTTAAAAAAAACTAAAGAGAAAAAAGAAAATCACTCCTGATTGAGGTTGCAATGTAAAATTTAACCTGTCCTAATGTAATCTTAGAAATTCATCTCCACCTGGTATTCTTCATGACTTCTGTAACATATACGGACATCAAGAGACAAAAAGTGTAATATGTGCATGTAAACTGTGTTCTAGAAGATCCAAAACAAAAAGAGTTTGGGGTTTTTTTTGCTGTTGTTGTTGTTGTTGTTAGTTTTTAATTTATTTTTAAATGAGTATTTTAATGATGTGCAAATACCTTGGCACCTACAGTATGTCTTGGATTCCTGCTCAATCCAGCCTCTGCACTCATGCCTCACGAATAAGTTCTCTTTTCTGTACTACAATACGTATAATTAGACTCCAAATCCTGCAATGTTAAAAATGAAAAAAGTGCATTTGAAATATATGATAATTTTCTAGGAATAAACACATAAAAGATGCCTTGGGCACAGAAATGGTTGAGAGAAGAACTTAGAAGCTGCAAGAAATAATCACCTTTACAAAGTCTCAAGGAATCCTGTTCTTAAAGGGTGTGTCTATACAATACATCATGGTTTAGGAAGATCTCCTTCCACCAATATTCCAAAGACAGTGTTGTGATTTATTAAACTTGCTGCTGTGCCAAATAGTAACATGTGGTTTCTGGAAAGCCTGGGAAAAAAAAAAAAGTGACCTCATATCTACTGGCAGTGCTGTTCCCTGAAAAGCTGAGATGATTCTGTGGCATCTGAAAGGAGAATATCAAGTAGGAGCAGGCATGGCAACTTGCCTCTTTTAGGCAGCTTGTTTAAATCTGATGAGAGGAATGTGCCCTACTTGTCTAAATATGTTTCAGAAATTATATGAAATTGCTAGAAGACTCAAAGGAGAATGTAAAAAAAATATCTAGGAACTGCAAAACAATCTTTAAGATGCAAATCAAAAGAAGTTTATTCTATTTTGCACAACTTTTAGTATAAAATTCCTAGTAAAGACTGAAGAGAAATTGCATCATCTTTCCAGACAGGTGATGCAGTCCTATTGCTCAGGGACTTTAAAAGATCTTTAATTTAGGCTGAATGATCCAGTGCTTCAATTACATTATGAATATATTGATATGTATTTCAAATGAAAGTGGTTTACTTCAGCTTTGAGAAGTAAAGATAGACAACACAGAGCACGTTTTTTGAACTTCTGAGAAGATCAAACCCACATTGTCTGGGAAGTTCTTAGGCAATGATATTTGGAAAGATAATCCCTATTAAGGCACTTGACATCAAAGTTAAAACTTTAAAATCTTTTTAAAATCATTTGGGAAGGACCTCTTAGAACTGTTCAGCTCCAAAAAGTTTCTTGTTTTTTCTTCTCTGACCTGAAAATGTTCATTTGCTCTCTCAGAAAAAGGCATCAAACTTCAAGAATGGAAAGGGCTGTTATAACCATACAGCTGGGCTTTGAAAAATAATTGACCAACTATCTTAATTTTAATACTCGTTCAGCAAAATATTGTTCTCCCTCAGTATTCTATTCTGGCTTTAGGTTTCTTGAGAGAGGAGACAAGATTCAGTCTGAACACTTCCTATTGACCTCTGGAATGGTGATTCATCAAGCCACTTTTAGATTACAGGCTACATCACACCCAGCTGAAGTAAAAGCAGCAGGATAACAACCTTTTCAAATGCCTGGAAAAGCAAATACAGGTCACAGCACAGTCTAAAGTTAATTTCATAACCACTGTAGGGTCAGAAGAAGATGGTCATCCTGGAACCCTTTCAAGGAATATCTAGCAGCTTTGTATCCTGGCAAAAAGTGTATTTACCAGTCTGTGCAGTTGCAAAAGTCTGCATTTAACTTTCAAATACAAATACATGCATGCATATACTTATGTACATGTTATATATGCAATTTCATGTTGTCTAGAAGTATAATTTTGATCCAAATAAAACAAATATTTAGAAAACCTGCAGTTTCCTGTCATCCTTTACCCCTTTTGCAACATTTCTGCCTGCCTCATACTTGTATTTTTTTATTTTTTCATTTTTTCATTTTTATTTGTATTGCTGTCATGAGCTTTAATAACCAGGAAAGCAAAAAGCAGAAGCTTCAATTCTTTTCAGATGTATTACAGTCTGCAGCTCTGGACTGCCTTTTTATATTATAATCCTTCACAGTTATATCCATAGATAGACTTTACTTTGGTTCCATTCTAGTCTTTGTTGTTATCCTCTCTTGAATTTTTTTACATTTCAGTGTTCTGGGGAGGAAGCTTTTTCTTTTCAGAGTGAGATAATGCGATTTCAGAAAACTGTTTCATTCCTTCACATCAAAGAAATCTCCATTTCATTCAGCATATTTTGTTCTAAACAATTTCTGCTTCCTTTTGTTAATATTATATCCATTATATTTGTTAAAAGGGATATTTAATTATACAATAAATGGATCTTCAGTCCTTTTCATGACCTGATTTTTCATAACTAATTTGCTGGACGATAGAATTACCAGATCTCTTGCCACTCCTTCCTTCTCTTTTCCCATCTTCCATTGTCAGAAGATTAATTCAAAATGAGTGGCTTTACATAACTGCTACTTTGTAAAGATCTTAAACTGCCTTGACACCCAGAAGTTATTTTTAAAACTATTTGGAATCATAGGGAACTGTAAAGATTCTACTGATTTTGTACTCAGATTTTTGTCCCCAGTTTCTATTGGTCTTTTATATGTGAGAGTATTAAGATTATGCTAAACCCACTAGTTTTGGGAACTTACTGCACTACACAGAATTAAAGGATAATGATGATATTTAGGAGTATTTGAAGTAAAATTTATTTTCAATGGTAATGAATGGGCAATGCCAGGTAGAAACTTCCACCTTTAATGAAATGTAAGCGTGCTTCTTTCCACCTCAATCTAATATACGATTATATCATTCTTTACATGACTTGATGTCATGAATGTTTAAATTACTTTATCATCTTAATAAGCTGTTGTGCAGTCCACAGAGGAAGATGTGCACTGAAACAGCACAGAAATTAAACACTTTCTGCAATTATTACCACTTGCTAACATTTCAGGTGTTTTTTATAGTAAAGTTTTACAGCAGTTAGCACAACAATGTGCTGGCATGTGAGTCTTGGAACAATGGCAACATACTTGATAACGGCATAGAATCATAGAATAGTTAGGGCTGGAAAGGACCTTAAGATCATCTAGTTCCAACCCCCCTGGCATGGGCAGGGACACCTCACACTAAACCATGCTACCCAAGGCTCTGTCCAACCCGGCCTTGAACACCACCAGCGATGGAGCATTCATGACTTCCATGGGCAACCCGTTCCAGTGCCTCACCACACAGTAAAGAATTTCCTCTTCACATCCAATCTAAACCTCCCCTGTTTAAGTATGAACCCATTACCCCTTGTCCTCTCACTACAGTCCTTAATGAAGAGTCCATCCCCATCTTCCCCATAGGCCCCCTTCAGATATTGGAAGGCTGCTGTGAGGTCTCCATGCATCCTTCTTTTCTCCAGGCTGAACAGCCCCAACTTTCTCATCCTATCTTCATGTGGGAGGTGCTCCAGTCCCATGGTCATCGTCGTGGCCCTCCTTTGGACTTGTTCCAACAGCATCAAAAATAGCAAGTGGGGAAACCACATGTATTACTTAATTGTTTCAATCTTAGTTTTCACAGATATTTTCTGCATATTTCCTACACTGTACTGTAATATAGGTGATCCTCAGAAGTCTGCATTTTCAGTTTTGAATTGGAAAAATTTATTGGCATATTGATGGAAGACAATATCATATTGAATATTATTCATTTTTACTTTTCTCCATTTAAAGTCCACTCTCCTGCCACCTATTAGTCTTACTGTCCTATACTGTGTTAAGTCTGAGCTTTCCTTTCCTGGAACTTTTGTTTCACCACTCAAATGCCTGTCTTGTTTTCTTTAGCAGTGCTCCTCCAAAACATATAGGATGAGATTTTTTGGAATGTTTGGTCTCCCCTAAAGCAACCAGCCTACATTAAAGAATCAGGACTATTAATTTTTCCCACAGAATCATGACCTACTATGTTCATCAGATTGGCTTAAAATTTTCTGTGCTCTCACTTTAGGGGACACTTTAAAATGATTGTACACACATAATCACTGTATTGCAAAGCCCTAAAAGAGATCATAGAATCATAAAATAGTTAGGGTTGGAAAGGACCTTAAGATCATCTAGTTCCAACCCCCCCTGCCATGGGCAGGGACACCTCAAATCCCTATAACAAGAGAAAAAACATGAATTTATGAACATATTTAAAGCCTTTCACAATTCCAATTAGCAATTGAAAACAGGATTTGATAAGCTCATTAAGACTGAAGGTTTATCCTCTCTTCCATTCCTTGCCAAATTCACCAGGGAATCCAGATGAGGTAAAAAAATTGTCATTCAATAAAATTCATTCAATATAAAAAATAATAACAAACGGAAAAAAAAAAAGATTTTCTAATTACTTAGTGGCCTATCTTCTTTCCTTATCTGAATGGGTTAGCATCACATTGCGTCAACAACCATTGTCCTCTTTTGAAATACTCTGAAGATCAATTCCTGGCACCAAGGTAAGGGATGGTGACAGAGATTCAGTACGAGTCTTACAAAGATTTACTCCAGAGAAAGAATCCTGAGGGATCAAACCCGAAGGAACCTTGCTATTCTAGTTAAACACATATTTCTACAGCTGGTCTCCTAAAAGTTTTACAGCAGAGGCCATGGCTATACTTAAAACTATGTTAATGACATTTAACAGCACTCTGACACTGCCACCTGGATACTCATGGAAGACTTTCCCATGAATCATGGAGAATCATGTCCACGAATCAGGGAGACTCTTCTGTGCAATGGCACTTACCCCCTCCTGTTAGGGACTTCTTTCTGTCCTCTTCTCCCTTTTTACAATGTTGAAGAGCCCTTCCTGCACTTAGGAAGAATTCTTTCAGTTTTTAAAAAGTCATTTTATTGCTAAAAGCTTTTCCGTTACAGAAAATCTTGTTCTTCTTCGGTCAGGTTTGTTTTTATAAATTATTTCTTTTCTTCACTCTTTTCATTGCAACTGTGACACCAACTTGCTGAAACGTAACTGTATATGTCCCTGAGTGCTCTGAGACAAGCATGATAGCTTTCCAAGTTACATTACTGCTAAATTAATATTCAAAAAACTGTGCAGACAAAGAGTACTACTACTGGCGGAAACACACACATGTATAAAACATGTAAAACGCAAGAGTACAAGTCAAGCTAGAATAGCAGGGAATATTCAATTTATTAAACTGAATTGTTGTTAAAAAAACCTGCTGTTAATGCATGTGACATCAGTTGGACGGGTAGAAAACAAGATTTCCTTCTTTTGTTTCTATGGATTAGTCAATGCATGTGCAGCATCATGAACACAAGCTGATATGCAAATGCTGAATGGCATTGTTCATCCTGTGCTAAACAGTCAGTTAAAAAAAAATGTTTTATTGATCAGATTTCTTCCTGGAGGCAGAACTGATGATAAACATTACTGTCAGGTTTATGGTGTCAGAAGACTCTTAGGAGATGAGGTGATGCTTGCCTCAGCTGCTTCATGCTTATAAAGCCAAAGACAAGATGCTACTGAAGAGCCATTCCCATGCTGTATTTGTTCTATCATGTATCTCTTATGTTGAATTAATTTCCCTGACTGTGAACCTCTGTAACAATTTCTTTTCCTCTGGCCCTGTTGCTAGAGCTGTCCAGAGTCAACAACCAGTAACAGCTTAGCATCTTCTTTCTTTTTCTCTCCACTGCTGGAGGTGTATCACTGTCCATCTCAAGCACAGCAGCCTCCCCACCTTGCTGCACCTATTCTGTCTTGGGAGCACTGCTGTTAAATTCGTCTTTCCCTCCTGATACTCTGAACACAGCACTTTATAATTTAAATTCCCATTTTCATTACTCTTTTTTCGCAAATTCTTTTGCTTATCTCTACTTTCCTTCAGTCTTCAAGTTTCTCATAATTTCCTTAAAGGTCTTTCACAACAGTGTCCTCAATTCCTTCACCTTCCCCCTCTGCTGTATTTGCTGTACATAAGACATTCAGGTAAAATCCACAGTGTAATGCACAGATAACCAAACTAACTACTTTGAACTCACACCTCAGCTGCATAAAGTGCCTCACAAAGAGCTTGCTGTAGCTGTAACTTACCCTAGTATCCAAGACAGCTAACACGGGTCTTTCTGTGCTACCATTTTTATCTGAACTACCTGAAAGGAAGATGGAGTAAGGAGTCGGCAGGTCTCTTCTCCAAAGTGACAAGTGATAGGACAAGAGGAGCTTCATGACGTCGCTTAGTAGTGAACTTGGTAGTCCTAGGCAATGGTTGGACTTGATGAACTTAAAGGTTTTTTCCAACTAAATCGTTCTATGATCAGTATTCTCTGTTGGGTATGTTTTTTTACAATAAGTCTTCTTATCAAGGGAAGTCTATTCGTATTGCTGTTTTGTTAAATATTGTATATTCTGTGATTCATCCAATGACTGTTGAAGTAAAATGTAGAAACAACCCCTAAATCAAAAAAAAAAAAAAAAAAAAATACATAATCTATCAGACTGTAATACTTGAAAAATGTTTTCAGCCATGGAGTGAAAATATTCTGTTGCAGCAAAAACTGAGAATGACATTCTTAGTAGTCTTTTGATATATGGGATTAAGGGCATCGTAATTCAGCTAGTTAATTGTACCTAAACTTGTTTACAAGGCTTGGAATACTGAAATCTATGTGGGTTTCTGTAGTGATATGTGTAAGAAAATACCAGCTTTCTTTCAGTAGGTATATGTATACAATACAGTATAGTTCCCTGAACATTTCTTTACCTTTTTTGTTGTTCTAAGATGCAGACATTACAGGTTTTCTTATTAGATTTTTCTTTTCTAGGAGAAGAACAGTGAAAAAATATCTGTATAAAGTCTAGCCAAAATAGGATGCAGAGGCCCAAGGAGCCCACATGCTGAGCTATAGAGATGACCAAGCTGCAGAAGAGCATAAGTCTTTTCACTAGTCCTTTCACAAGGTATTTGCTTGAAAGATGTTTTCCTATCATTTTTAAGTCTAAAACTTTAACATTTTAATTGTGAAATTGCATATATATATTTTAAATTTAAAATAAGTTTAAACTAAATATAATTTCCTTTGGGACATGAAAGAGAGTCCTGACTTCTCTGTATACCAGCAGAAGTACCCCGCCGTATGTAAAAGTACTTCACTCACCTCAAGAAGACAGATTACTGCAGAGCATATTGAGCATATTTGTATTATTTCACTTGGGAGGGTAGTGGGCATGTAAAAGTACATGAGGAGGTATCTTCAAAGAAATAATTTGGTTCTTGCTGTCAGTCAGGTGTCCTGTACTCTCCAGTTTATTTCTGGCTTTTCCAGAGAACCACTAGGCTCATTTCTGAAGAGTCTGGATGAAAATTAATATGCACTGTAGATGGCCAGGAAACTAAGGCCCTAAAAAGAAATAAAGTCCTGACAATAGAGCTTCGTATACTACCAAAAAAAAAAAAAATCACTCCTGTATGAATGGTGACTTGGAAAGAAAGAGAGCTATAGGAGTGTAGGATAAGAATATCAGTGTACTTTCCATATGCAAGTCTTATGAATGATGAACAGCTAAAAGAATCCAATTTCATATAATCAGATCAAGTTCTGTGCTATAATATTGTTTCTTTTAGGAGAAAATAAAACACACTTCCCTCTCCCAAACCCTAGCCTCTCACCTCTCTGCATTACTTGTTCATTCTACCATACTGGCATTTTGCTTTAATGCCATAAGACTCAAAACCACTTTATGTGTCCAAGTTTGTGTTTTGTTCTCATTGTCTAGAATGTCTTGGCTCATGGTTCTGGCTGCAAGGAAAGTGGATTGTCCACCTTCAAGAAATGCAAGTGTCAGATAAAGACGGAATCTTATATATTTTTCAGGCTTATCATTTTTATGACTGAAAGACATCAGAGTAGCATATACGTTAGCAGAGCGAGCACCATACAGCTAGGGAGATAATAAAAATGCATGTAAATATGTATGACTTCCTATATCCTTGTTTCTACTCCTACTTCTGCATCCTCCAAGGTATGAGTATTCACATATTTCACTTTTAAGGGAGGTTTATAGTTTTATTTATAGGACTGTATGGACTCACTTAGTCTCCTATAGCTGCTTTGACAAAATGGCTGGACACAAAGGCAGCAACAACAATAAAAGCTTGATATATAATGCAAATAGGCTTACAACAATAGCATTTAAAGGAAAAGGGAGAAGAAAACCCATCTCTTTCTCTTTTTAAAGGGAATTTGGGATGAAAAGGACATTATGCCGAGAGTATGATCATTTTGCACTGAATTACATTTAAACCTTCCCTTACTGCTTTTTTTATAAAAAGGGTGGATATTTTTCCCTATATATTCAGTTTCCCCCTTATTATATTATCTAGAAAATCAAACCAGAAAAAAAATATTTTTCCTACTAAATAAAGCAGGGTGTTTCTGCCTAGGAGTATTTTCAGTGAAAACACTAAACATTTGTGGAAACATCTTTTCTTTGGAGCATTTACCACTTCTCTGGGAAGCCTGTTGCAGTGCCTCTCCACCATCACAGTAAAGAACTTCCTTGTATCTAACCTAAAATTCCCTGTTTACATTTGAACCCATTACCCCTTGTCCTATCACTACAGTCCCTAATGAAGAGTTCCTCCCCAGCATCCTTACAGGCCCCCTTCAGATAATGGAAGGCTGCTATGAGATCTCCACGCAGCCTTCTCTTCTCCAGGCTGAACAGTCCCAACTTTCTCATTTTATCTTGCATTGGAGGTGCTACAGTCCCCTGTTCGTCCTCATGACCTTCCTCTGGACTTGTTCTAACAGTTCCATGTCCTTTTTATGTTGAGGACACCAGAACTACATACAATACTCCAAGTGAGGTCTCACGAGAGCAGAGTAGAGGGGCAGGACCACATCCCTGTACCTGCTGGTCACACTCCTTGTGATGCAGCCCAGGATACGGTTGGCTTTCTGGGCTGCGAGCGCACACTGAAGCCGATTCATGTTTATTTTCTCATTGACCACCACCCCCATGTCCTTCTCTGCAGGGCTGCTCTGAATCTGTTCTCCACCCAACCTGAAGCTGTGCCTGGGATTGCCCTGACCCAGGTGTGGGACCTTGCACTTGGCATGGTTGAACTTCATGAGGTTGGCATTGGCCCAGTTCTTGAGCCTCTCAAGGTCCCTCTGTTTTTTATCTTTCCCTTTCTGAATGTATTTTTTTATGCTTCATGTAATCTCTCATTTCAGTACAGTGTGGTTCACTCAAATAAAACAGTAATCAGCTGGTTACAAAGCAGCGCACAGCTGTCTGCTAGAAGTTACGACCTAAAATATTTAATTAAACAACACTGCTTGTTTTTCAGAAATTTGTTGGCTTTGCTCCATGTCCAGATTCTGCTTTTTCTCTAGCTGCTCTGAAGGACTTGTTTCAGCTTTCTCTCAGGGAGCACTACCAAAAAACAGGAACAACCTTACTGTTTGGTGATTATGCAAGAGCATCCACTTAGTACATCCTGTAGAGTTTAATCTTTATGTGCCTAAATTTTTCTGATTATTATTCAAAATCCTTTATTATACTTAGACTAGTCTTTCCCCAAATCAACACGAAACTGGTGTGATATTGTTATGTATGACTCTTAACCTGATTTTTGCAACTTAGTCTGGATAAAGGTGGCCTTGCTCTTTGCAGGGGGGCTGGACTGGATGGCCTTTCAAGGTCCCTTCCAACCCAAACTGTTCATGATTCTATGATTAATTATGATTAAGATAAAGTGAAAAACAAATAAGTAGATTATACTGTCAAAACCATCCCATTACAAATGCCTAAACCACAGAGAAATGCATTAGAATGTGATATAACTGTTAATCCTGTTATTCTTTTATTGCAGTACTTTCACAGATATTACTTGTCTTGAAACTGTCCATTGACATTCTCTAAGGCATTCAAGGAAATTATGTTATCCAACTGGAGTTAATATGCTATCATGATAAATTTTTCACTTTCAGTCTGAATGGAATTAAGGTCAAGGATGTAATTGCTAAATACTCAGTGACCTCTATGATATTACTTTTAACTGTAATGACTATAATCACAAATTAGATAAAGCATTACCAAAATAATTTCAGAGATACTAATGGGAATAATCATAATTGTCCTTTTAAAATAAACATATCCACTTGGGCATATTCAGTTTACATATTGAGGATTTAGTTTTATTTTATGCAACTAGCCATATTTGGCTATTGTAAATGATGAATTGCATATGCCCATACACATGTTTATAGTAGCTTTTGATGCAGTGGCCATAAGATTTTGGGAATGCTCCTACTTCACTGTATTTGACTTTGAATCAGCATGATTGATGATAGTTGCTGCTTTTCATCAACAGGGCCAGTTTTGAAAGCCTGAAGGACCTATACCTGTAGGCTGCTTGGGAAAAGAGGAAGCGAAAAAGTGATGGTTAGATGTTTTTGTCATCCCCCTCTCAACTGCAATTTGTTCAAGTCAGTCTTTCCATGTCCTTACTTCATCCTTGATTTCTCTCGTCCTCCAGCATTTCCTTTGCTTCCTTTTCATTAACTTCAAGGTTCCTGCCTAGTCCTTTTTAGTGGTGTGTAGTGTCTTCAAAAATGTTTGTGACCTGTAGAGAACTGGTTAATGGAAACACATACAAAATTATTCTACCATCTCAGAACTTTCACTTTGAAAATATGCATGCGTCTTTTTAAAAAAGGTGAATGTCAGATATGGGGGGGGGGGGTGTTCAGCTTTGTTAGAAGTAAGAAACACACAGATACCAAAACAATTCATATAAACTGAAAGTCCAAATTATTATAGAATAGGGAGCATCTAGGATCCCATTCTTACTTCAACTCAAGCAGTTTGCTTGCCTATAAAAAGGAATACACATAGCTGGATACAACGATTTTTTCCTAAGGGACGATGAATGTTAAAAGAAAAATAATATATTGAAGCAATAAATCAAGGCGAGACCCCCCCAAAATTTATTCTGCCAGTATCATTAATGTCAGAAGATATCAGAATCCTGATGGAAAAAGGAAGGCATCACTGGATGGAATATTCTGAGCAAATGAAGTCTGGTGCCAAGGGAAATTACAGACTTCTTCAGGAATGTCACCCTCACAGTCATGAAGCCTTAGCCCTTCAGAAAGAAACCTGAAGTTCAAGTAATGTATAAACCCAAAACAATTTAACCCAACTGTATTTAATTTTCAGCACTTTGATCATAGGATATCACCCAAATAAAGCTTTTATACGTATGTGCAATTAACTTTGTTTATACAATCACATTGAATAGATAAAATAGAAAAAAAAAACCTCAACCAAAACCAAAATAATTCATAATCTTCTGTGAATACTTAATTACTACAGACAGATGGACTAAGGAAGGATCATTACTTCAGTTTATTTACATTCAAGCGTACTTTCCATACTCACCAATTTCAAATCAAAATTAAACAGGAAGAGCCCAGTCAGTGGCAATTTATCTAACAAAAGGGGTGCTGGGCAAGGTAAGGAAATATAGATGGATTAATATTGTTTGGAAAGATTTCTGGTTTGGTTGGTTTTAATTGGAAATAGCATCCTCTCTGAAAGCTGTGAGAAAGATGAAGTTTTAAAGATGCCTATCATGAATTTTATTTCTGGGAAATCATTATTTTTTAAATTAAGAAGGCTTCTTTTGTTTTGAAATAGTACTGTCAGTTTAAAAAGATGGCATTAAAAAAATGTTAAGCTATTAGTTAATGTGGCCTACTGTTTTTTAAAGTGTTTTTTCTCTATTTTACCAGAAGTGTCTGAAATGTTATCTAATTTTCAGCTAAGTTTGGAAGGTGAATATTTTCTCCTTTCAAGTTTCAGGTTTTGTTAAGTCTGAGAAAATCTTGTTTTCCAAAGAAATTCCAACTGACAAAACTTTCTGTCAATACTCTGACTTTGACTTTGGGTGATACATGTGTTGGAAAGATGAAAAGAGAAAAAGAAATACTGTTATAATTTACCAGTCTGGCATAAAGATAAGACATTGCCCTCATTGCTGTCTTTAGGTTTTCCAGGTGGGTGAAGGGAAATAAAAAGGAAGATCACTTGGTCCACTCTGCAAAGACTGTTAATGTGTTTGCCATCACCTAGCAGCATGGAAGCTTGTGTAGTGTTTTACAAACATCAAGGTGCTGAATCAAGCACTTCTTGGTAGCTACACACATGTGCATTCTTTAGACAGAGGCTGTGCCCCTCTGAAACATTTAAACTTGTCCGGACATGTCAAAGACACTATATAGCCATTTTCAAACAATGGGTTATCCTTAAAGAATGATTGTATATGTGAAAGACAAATTGTTTTTGGAATGAATAAAATGAATTGTAAGAGTGGTAGTTGATATAAGGTGAACAGTGTTTCAGCTGGCCAGAAATGGCAGACATTCTCAGCTGATATTTTTTTTAAATTTTAAATTGTAAATTTATCCAAATGTTTGGATGTCATATGATTCAATGATAGTTGCCAGAGGGGAAAATTCTGCAATAAAAGTTCCCATTTTCTTGCCACCTTGGAATTCAAGCCTGTGTAGTTGAATGCTAAATAAGCCATTTTTGATTAATTTAGTATTTTATTGCGACATATCATAATGTAGCATACAGAAAAATAAATACCAGAAATTTAAGAACCACATTGAATAGAATTATAAATGTCTTGGATTGCAAATTCTTTATTTAAGTTTAGATTTTTCTGTAGAAATCTATTCTCTTGAAAGAAAAAATTGAGAAAATCATTGGATTTTGTGCCAACTTCTTCAGTGAACAAAAATTCAGAGATTTGCCTCAATCTGATTGCAAAGTTCAGCTGAAAAGTTTCATCTGAAGAAACCTGAAATCCAGCTGACTTCTAGTAACTCCATCTACTGTTTCTGTTTAATGTATATTATGCACCTCTACATACACTCCACCTCTGCCCCTATATACACTAGTTTAGCCTTGCAGTAAAATTGACATCACCTTACAGCATCAGCTATTTTTACCACCTGTTATTTTTACCTTTTTACCACATGCTTTTAACACTAATACATGCAAAATACAACTCTATCTATGTATTTACATTCTTTATGCCTCTATGCAATGAAGAAACACACAGATATGAAGAATTTTCCTAATGGTTGCACAGGTAAAGGCAGAAACAAAGACAACCACTTACTTAGCCCCATACAAATCTGCCTAAACCACAGGGAGAACAGTTTCCATGAGCCGCAAAGTGAGCCAGTGCACAGTACTGGCAATTAATAACCAGCCTGAATAATTTTATCTGAGTTTCTTCTGTTGTTCCCTCCAGCATGAAAGCCTGCAGGAGCTCCAGCACAAGGAGAATGGTTGGTAAATGCTGGATCAGTATTGAGAAATGTACTTTTTTCATAAGGTTAAATGCAAATGGAATGAGACTACTTCCCCAGCATTCTGTCGGCCTTTGGGACTGAGAAGTTATGCAGTGATTGCCTTGAAATTCAATTTGGATTAAAAGTGCAGTCTGTGAAGAATGATCAAGTCTGTGAATGATCAAGATTTTGTCAGTGGTTAAGATCTCTCTTTAAATACAAACAATTAAAGTTATCTTTGTTGGTTTTTACATCAAATCCTTGCTGAAGTGGGAAGTTATTTGAACTTTGCCGCTGTGTTTTGATTCACCTATAGTACTACCTGGCTGATCCTCTGTGCTATGATTTTATCTTGATGATGAATTTTCTTTTTATATCACATAGAGGATGTTTTAGAGAATTAGTGTCAGCTTACCATTTGACCTCTTCCTGTCATTCACTCTTATTGCCATTTCTTTCCAGATTGTTATTTACTGCTCAGATATTTCATTTTGACTTCTAAAATTAAGTCACAAGCATAATAAAAAAATAATTGTTATATTCCTAAAATAAACTTCTGGCATGAACTCTACAACAGGCTGGAAGTGTGAGT
The DNA here is from genome assembly GCA_025448015.1 of Bolborhynchus lineola. Classification (NCBI taxonomy): domain Eukaryota; kingdom Metazoa; phylum Chordata; class Aves; order Psittaciformes; family Psittacidae; genus Bolborhynchus; species Bolborhynchus lineola. The sequence continues at coordinate 3,433 of JAOEHX010072454.1, read as the reverse complement.
CAGTTCCTGAACTCTTGTTTGTAGTTGGAAATTATCAGAAATTCTTTTATAAAGGATTAGTTTTTTCAAGAACGTTAAAAAAACATTCAAGAAACTTTCCAGAGTTCAAGTTTCAGTGCAAATATAATTAAAAGGAGTTTCTCAACTAAGGATGGGAATTTCTAGCTACAATCAGAAAAATAATTGGAGAGGTCTTTGTTCACACTTCATACTGTATGTGAGACACTTTACACCTTCTGCAGAGCAAGAAACTTCACAATTACTTTTTCTGTTTGGTTTGGTTTTGTTTCCTGTGTTCATATTTGTATATATTAACATATATATTCATATATGCATATGAATATATATGAATATATTCTTCCTATTTGCAAGTGCACCAAAAGATGACAGTAAATATTCAGGTTTTCATGGTATGTAGAGATTGGTTTCACCATCTCTTCTGTTATTCATGCAGAAATATGCTGATTACTGCTAACATAGGGAAAAGCAAGTGTTAAACTCTCTATGACGATACTCATAACCTCTAGGCAGATATACAGAACAGAGCAGTATCAGGGGATGCTGAATGGAATTTTTCTTATAAAGACAGATATTCCATTTCACCTTGAACAATTAACGGGGTTTTTCACAGAGGTCTTTAGCCTGCCATCAGCTTTTAACTCTTTTCTGTCTTCTTTGGCGAAACCTCCTCAAAACAAGTAGTGGCTCAAAACTGAAGTAAAGACTACTATTAAGAACAATAGTCTCTCAGGCTTCTGTCTCATTAGGGAATGAATGTGATGTTCAGTGATAAAAAATCTGCAGTACCATACAGGATGAAGAAGACAGATGCTTCTTCATGTCATTCATCATGCTTGGTATACCCCACTTCACATCAAGCTCAAAATAAAGTGCCTAGAGCCACCAAAATCTTCCTAATTACACAGTACTAGGACTATCAATATTTATTGTCCCCGTGGTTTCTTCCTGACATGCTGGATTCTTGCTTTACCTAATAATCAGAACACAGGCTTCCTCAAGGGAGTAGCCAACTAACTCAGAAATCCATGCTCACCATTATGCTTTCTAACCTGATTAAGCTCTGATTTTTACTTGTCAAGTACAATAGGTGAAAGTGAAAGGACTATGAGTCTCTTTTCTTGCTGGGTCCAGTAGTCTGACGGGTAACAAATTGCTTTTAAGTTGAAAGACATCAAGCAGAGACTCACTAAATGTCAAAAGGAATAGACTCCCATCTCACAAATGTAAGGTGAATTTTCTTCTAATTAATCAGTGAAGCATGAGATAGGACAGCGTGTGGTCCTAAGCAACAAAGATTATCACTACTAGCTGTGTTTTCAGAGTCCTCTGCATTAAGGCACCTTGTAACTACCAGACCTGAAGTCTTTACAAGTCTTCAGTCTTCATGATCTCTGTATACGTTACAGTTTTGGAATGAGCCTAGAAGTAACAGATAAGTAAATGTGCTTAGACGCAGTTTTTTGGGAAAAGAAGCATTTGCACTCTTTAAGCAAATCAAGTATAAGGGTAATAATTTACAGGTAAGGTATATCAAATGAAGTCATAGAAGCTGTTCAGCTTTTGTAGAACATTTCATAGATATTCTGTAGATAGACAACCAAGCTCTTCATACTAGTAGTGATACTCAATTAAATTAGAGACAGTTTAATTTCTCAGAGAAAATACTTAATTTCTTACAGAGATGATTTAATTTCTCATTCAGTTCCTGTCACCTCTGACTCTCTGTCCTTAAATTTTAGAGTCAGAAAACAGTGAAAAAGCATCAATTTTCTTTTGTTCTACACTGATTCTGTCTTCTTTTGACACTACTGGCCAGTTTATGTAGTATGAATATGAGGATCTCTGCTGATTTAGGAGAAATTATAACTATTTACACCAATGCTGAATACCTCAGACAGAAGGATGTGAAATGATGCGTGTGAAATATATTTCTCCTATTATTTCCAAACTTTTCTATTCCCTTTCAAACCAACTACAAAGATATTTTCAAAGCCTTTTTTTCTCTAAGTGCACATTTATTTTCAAAGTATCTCTACATCAAACTCAGTCTTCATAAGCATTTTCAAATGTGTTCAGTAGCATGAAAGAAGAAGAGAATCTCGTAAAAAATAAACCATAAAAAAAAATCACTACATGCATCTTGGATAGGTTGCTCTTTTTAAAAGGAGGAAAAGGACTAGAAGTTTCAGCCTGCTTGAGTCCTCAGAGTAGAAGTTATTGTTCAGCTTGAAGAAAATTAATTGAAGGGTATAAATGAAGTTTAGATGAAGCTTGTTCCAAATCTTTTTTGACCAAAAAGTCTTTTTTGTCCAAAAAGTCTTTTTTGTCATTCTCAGCAACCTTTTAAACATATTTTATGGATATTAGCAGATGAACTTGAATGGAGATGTCTTTTCAGGGAACAGTTGAACAGCCATCTCTAGACCTGCATTAATCCCAGCAGCTATTGCTCCCCAATTTTTCAGGAAGAAATTCGACATGCTTCTGCAGTTCTCACTCTGTTTTGATGGAGTAAATCTCTCACTTTCTCTGATATATTTTAACATTTAGAACTCACTAAACATTGCCAACACATTAAATTTTAAATCATGAAAAATATAGTCTTCCTATTTGCAAGATATGTGGATGAATACACAGTAATAAAGTCACCTGAGGTATAACAGGTACACAGGTACCTATGCTGGAAAACTCCTTGAAAGACTTGGTGAGATAAATAAGGTTTGCTTCTTATTTTATTCCATGCACATTTTCCCACTTAAAATGCTGAAATGATGAAATGTATAAGCAATACAGATGTTTTTATGAAAAAAAAAAAAAAAAAAAAAAACTGAACTGCATTCCTTTCAACCAGAATTGGTACCACTGTAGTTCTGCTTAAAGAACCTCACAGTGTTTGAAATAGTTTCAAATTAAGATGTTTGATAAGTGCTTATGTGAAGATTAATGATAAAATAGAGTCTGCTATCCATCATGTTTGGTTTTTATCATTCACCATCTTGCAATTGAAGCCAAACAAAAGTCTTTGAAGCTAGGGATTATAAGAGTACACAAAAATTGCCTGTGACCTTCAGAATGGCCAGGTTGTTACCATTTTTCATGTTTTGTAGACTTGTTCTAAGAGAAGGAATTTCACCTTTTCATCCCCTTTTCTTTTTTTCAAAGCCAACATTTATTAATTATTTGCCACTGTTTAAACCCAGCCAGCAATCCAGAAGCCATGCAGTTGTTCTCTCTCTCACTCCCCGCCTTCCTCCCCCTGCTCCCAGAGGGATGACGAGGAGAATTGAAAGAATGTAACTCCCATGGGTTGAGATAAGAACAGTCCAGCAACTAAAGTATAACACAAACCACTACTGCTACCACCAATAATAATAATGATAAGGGAAATAACAAGGGAAGAGAATACAACTGC
>JAOEHX010072453.1:0-15775 GCA_025448015.1 Bolborhynchus lineola | reverse complement strand
ATTTACAAACGACATCTTTGTGTCTTTGAGTAAAACATACCTCACAGCCTGTCTTTAGAAGGACATGGATATATCCATCCAGAAACACAGTTCAGTTTTATCCATGCGCACAGGATATGACCAAAGAGCATTACTACTCACAAGCATAAAACTGACGCATGAAGTAACTTCAGTAAAACAAACGTCTGGAAGGTTCTTATCAGTAAGTTACTTTGATAGCTTTTACAGCAGAGAGGAAACAATCCCAGGAAGGTACAAAGGAAAGTTTTCTCAAGTCTAGCTGCAAAGCTGAAGGCTGTGAATGTCACCTTGCAAAACTGGCAAAAGCTTCTCCTCTGCTATTGGGACGTTCAGCGCAGGAACACAATCACTTTCAAGAAGACGCCTTGGTATCCGTAGAAGCACTGACTGTATTTCTCCAAAGTGACTACTGCTTGGGCCTGGAAGTGATGATAATCCATTCTTTGACAAAAGATACTTTCATGTTCTCACACAAACATAAAAAGTACTGGAATTTTCCAGTTAACTTTTAAAGCATTGGCCCAGAGGAATGAATACACTGTTTGGAGCTACGAACACATTGTTCTCTTCCCAGCCCAAAACACTGTTTAACTGAGTTAATAAGTAGTCACCTTCTCAGACTGTTTTAAAGCAAAATATACTGTGTAGTATTCTTCAGGATTTTCAGGTTTTCTAATGAACAGCACTTTAACAAACTATTTTCATACCCTAATGCTTTCTCCCTTGATTTCACTGCACATCAAACATCCCACCATCCCAATCCATCTGACAGCATATCTGTTGTTTCCAGTACAACCACTGGCATGACTAACATGGCTTTGCTGTTCACATTTCAACTTTAAAGGCCACAATCAGTATATCCTGAAATAGTTTGTCCTGATTTCAGGAGAAAAACAAGTAATTCAGGACTCACTGCAAAAAGAAATGATCACAGCACTACAAGCACTGATTTTCTCTCGGAAAAACAATGTTCACATTCTCATCTGTATATGCACTTAGAAACTTTGCAGTTTAGAAAGTCCATAGGAAAATAAACTTCAAATCCTATACTTCGCTAGCACCCAGTTGGATTTTCCACTATAATCTGTATACAACAAAATATGCTCATACATTATCTATGCAAATGAGAAGCTCGCCTGGGCAATGAAGCTTAAACGACACCTAAACATGCAACGATGAAGCACACAGTGATTTAAACATCATCAGCAGTGGAAGTATGGAGCTAAATTAACAGGCTCCCCTTTGAAAATTGAACTCATTATGAAACCTCAGTTAGAGAACAACTTGACTGCAACCTATCTGACCATATCTCAAACCTTTTGTGTAAGCATAAGCGGGAAAGATAAATCCCAGTATATGTAGAATAATACCCTGATTATTTATTAGAATGTGCTGCTCCCTATACAAATGTCTTAGATCTGTATTAGGTTCATTCCTATTAGGTAGAACTAATTTATTTGGTATAAGGCGAATGGAAAAGAAACGAGACCATTTAAAAATTGCCTAAGGTCACTTCATGGGCAAAACAATGTATTTAAACTGCAGAGATGACAACATGCTTAATATGACTACACAGAAAGTGCTTCCTTGATGACAATACATTAAAATCCTCATTGAATATTCATAGAATTTTTGACAAGATTGAGTGACATGTAATCCCAGCCCCAGCAAGCACCAACTTGATAGTCTCAGTGCTGGAGGATGGATGCCACACCAGACAGGTCATCTTTGTTCCTCCCAGGGCCAGGAATGGCTGTACAAAACATCCCGCTTTCCATTTTTTAATATCATGTCAGGCAGACACAAATAGAAGAGAAAGAAATCAAACGTACAAAGCTCTTCTGTATATCAGATGCCCGGGTGAGGAAGAGCCTTTATCACAACTGTACAATAAGTGAGTAGAAGAGTTGTAATTTCCTCACAGTATGGCAATGGGAAATTAGAGAAACAGAAAGAAGAATCCTTCAAGTGACTTTCACTTACTAAGTTATGACCTCTGCATGACAAATAGGTAAGCGGAGTTTAAATGATGCAAAATATGTCAATTCAGAGTGCATTAGGATGCCATTAACAGAGAGTAGCTTAGACATTGGGAAAATATTAAGATGGATAGATCACCTAGCAACAATAGGACAAAGAAGGTTTTAATAAAGGCAATGAAGACAATGCCAGACTAATATCACCAAAGAGCCGGAGCACCTTAGGTTTTTGTCAGATGCGTACCAGTGTGATAAAAAATAATTATCATTGAGACAAACAAGAGGAGACAACTGAAAAACATTCAAGCTGAAGCCTTGTTTATTAAGCAAGTAAGAAATCTGACTGCTAAATTCTGTACCAAGAATGAAAAGTAACTAACACCGTATTTCAATCCTGTAATACAATGGTTCCAGACTTTCATAAATGTCAAAGTGATACCTAACATATTCCTGAGGTCGTCACTTCCATCTCACGCAAGGTTTATGACACCATAATCCGATAAGATTTTCAGATGACCTAAGGCCGTAGCAGCAAAGCACTTGTTTGGATTACAACAGCTCCCTCCTACCTGCATCCTGCTGGATGGTACATCAGGAGATGAAGCAAGTGATGAAAGAGATGTGACAAACCTGTGCTGTGCTACTCTGCTCAGGATCTGTTGGATCTGAGAGGGGTTTACAAAAAACTATGAATTATATATAACCACCTCAAAGGCGAAATTTAAAGTGATCCACTTTATTTTTTAATGACAGAGTGGTTTGCATGGAAGGGACGTTTAAAGCTCATCCAGTTCCAATCTCCTGCCACGGGCAGGGACACCTTCCACTAGAGCAGGATGTGCCAAGGCCATCCAACCCGACTTCGAACACTGCCAGGGATGGGGCAGCCACAGCTTCTCTGGGCACCCTGATTAATTTTATCTTGTTATTTTCTTGTAAGGCCCAGGCTGACCTCTTTGCAACAGCTCCAACCATTGTTACACCCGGCACACAACAAACTCATTTTTATTGTCATTCCACATCACTACCGTTTACCTGTGATTTTTACACTACTGGCTATTCACATGAGCTTCACGTCAAGACATCTGATCTACAGCCACTGGGGGGGTGGGATGTTGCATTAACACAAAGATACAGGGGTGCCCAGCAATGCCCCTTAACCGCATCACTTCTATGAAAGGCATGGACATGACACCAACAGTTCAGAGACTGACAGCCCAATCTGCAGCCCCTTTCACTGTCCATCAGCCTCACGACGTGAATATCTGAGTGATGTTTGAGGATACTGTAATTCCTCCAGTGTGAACACTCGAAAAACAAAAAGGAAGAACATAATAATAATAAAAAGAAAAGAATGAACAACTCTTTCTGCTTGGAAAACTTTAACATTCATACAAAAAAACAAAACCCTCGTGTGTGATACAGGAGGTTTTGTGAGGCCAAAGCTCTGCCTTGCTTGAATAGGCCGTAACATCAGCACAAACAATGGGGGCAAACATTTTGGCCGTGGAGCTGTACAGCACAGCTGCCTGCAGCTGCAGCACCCAGCCTGCTGCATAGCCCACATGGAGCAGGGCAGTGGGGATGGAGAGGGAACAGAGCCTCAGGGGACACAACCCTCTGATAAAGCCACTCCTCATTTCAACTACATTGTTTTAAATGACTTTTTAAGTGAAAAAGAAAAGAAGAACCTTAATTTGCCAAACCCTCAGCTACAAGTGACAGGCAGCACCCAAATACAGCTTTTCTTCCTTTTTTTTAACCCACTTATGTGACAACTGGAAGAGCAGACATCTGACAGTGCAGCTACTGACAGCAACATGCTGCTCTAAGCCATGTACCTTCTGCAGACAAGCTTTTGCTTTCCCTCACTACACAACCCTGTTCACTGTCTCACACAGCTGCAAACAAATAATGTGTTTTAGGGAAACAGCTACATTATAAAAGTAAGGAAGGGACTGCTGTGTTCCCACAGAGTGCAGAACTCATTCCTCTATTGCCAACTTCCTGCTAATAATTCACCATTCGCATCCCAATCTCAGTTCTCACAGATAGCATCCTTGTAAGAGAGGCATATATTGCAAACCAAGCTGCATTGCTGGGGGTCACAGTGGATGAGAGCACAGTTTTGCCATGGGCCTCTGTTCATCATATACTCTGGAAGCACATATAGGCTCGTCCATTTAGGAAAATACCAGATTTTGAACTGCAAGAGGAAGTTTTTTAGGCAAAAACGATAACCTCACCTACAACACAGCACCCCAGACAACTGCTGCCTGGAACCTGTCCTGGGGCAGGCTCCTGCAGCAAGTCATTAACTTCCTGGTGAAGTCCGGGTTACTTTCCTTTGGGAGGATTCATTTACAAATGAATGTAAATGAACGACCCCACTTTGGGTTTCCAACAGTTTAACTCTGATTAACTTCAGAATTTGAATTCCTCACAATGAAGAGAAAAATTGCTGCTTTCATGCAGTTTTGATTTACAGCACACCAGCATGATTCTGTTTGACAGACATAAGGAACAGAGAAAGTCCCAGTTCCTCAAGCCACTACTACATAAGCAGTTAAGTTCTGCTGGGTATCATGTATACCAACTTTGATATGTACATGAACAGCAACTACAAGCTTAGCCAGAAGGCTGCAACTTATTTTTGTGCAAAAGTCAAGCATTAAACAAGATAAAACTTTAAAACTGCTTTGATGACATCTATTTTTCACAGGATTTGCAAATTGGCCTCTTGGAAACAACTATCATGCTTAATACTGAGTTTATTTTCCCTGTCCTTCATCCTGCTGGGAGCAGGACTGGTGTCTACTCTTAATATACTGCCTGGAGCGCCTACTCCAGAAGATGCTCTCAAGACTGTGGCTTCTGCAGCATGAAGTCACAGTCTTCTGAAGCCACAGTCTTCTGAAGCCACCATCCACCCAATGCCTCCTTACAGCACATCCCCAGGGCATACAGGCAAGACAAGCTGTGGACTGTGAGGGCAGACAGCTGCAGCAGAAGCAACCACCTTTTAAAGTTGCAATGGAACTGCTTACAGCTTTAAAAGGTGGCTCAACTGAAACAAAAAAACCTCAACAAAACGACTGCACTTGGTTGGTTTGACAGAACTTGCTAAAAAAAGGCTGATTGCAAGGGGAACTGGGTTCAAACTCAAACAGGGGAAGTTTAGATTGGATATAAGGAAGAAATTCTTTACTGTAAGGGCAGTGAGGCACTGGAATGGGTTGCCCAGGGAAGTTGTGAATGCTCCATCGCTGGTGGTATTCAAGGTAGGGTTGGACAGAGCCTTGGGTGATATGGTTTAGTGGGAGGTGTCCCTGTCCATGGCAGTGGGATTGGAACTGAATGATCTTAAGGTCCTCTCCAACCTATGATTCTATGGTATGTAGACACTTGGCCTTATTACACTTGAAGTTCAAAACAGCTTTTGTGTAGTATTTCACAGTGCTTTCAACAAAAAGCCATCTGCAATATAAGCAGCCAGGGAAGCCTTTGCCAGGTCCTTCCTTGGTTAAATTATCGTGTTTATGTTTCACACTTCTTGCAAGCTTATTTTTCTAAAACCCCTTCATTTCCCTTTTTCTTCATTGCAGCCAGTGCTGAAGATGAAAACACATTCGGGAAAGAGGTGCTGAAAGTTAGAAATAAACCCAGGGAAACTTTGCAACAGCAAAGGAAATGAAGAATTTCTAATCACCAGTACTGAAGTGAAGCCTCCTGCGGCATGCACTGATGGGCTCTGATGGATAGTAATAATAAGTACTGATTTTCTTGCAATTACAACCAATGTGGATTTGTATCCTCTGAATCAACTTTACAGGAAAAACAGGATAAAGTAGAAAGAAAGACTTAAAAGTTTATCAGTTGCATGCACCTGAAAGGCAGTATCTGAAATGCAAACCCTACGGGGCAGCGGCTCTTAGTCCAAGATTAACTCCAGCTCATTTTGTACATGTAGTACACTTTTAGCAATATTGTTCTGCATTCACTATATTTTAACACACTCTATCTACTTCTAAATAAACACTAACTAGTCATGCTAATGTTTTAGTTAATGTGCCATTAGATGCCATGAGTTTTTATCTGTTTCATTTCTCAGCCTTAACTTAGCACCGACGTTCAGTTGTTACATTTAATATATGCTGATTTACTTCACTAGCCAAGTCTGTTCTTTACTCAAACTGAAAGCATAACCCCAGAAATCACCTGAAGCCAACGCTGAATCTGCACAAAAATTTACTCTCCTTCAGAATGTCACCTGGAAATCTTCCTTAGATAATGTTCCTTCCCCCACTCCTGAATACTCCACTGACTTCCCCAAAAGCCCCAAACCCTATCCAGCATCATTGGCACAGATTTACTATTGATTTAGTTGGAAGTTGCTTCTCTGGAGAAAGCATCATCTTCAGTGTAAGCTTCTGTGCTTGCTCAGTAAATGGGTTTTGATGTACGCAGTAATACATCTGATGCATAACAAGAAGATAAAGCAAGATAGGAATTTATGTATCATGAAATAAAGAAAAAACCCAACCCGTATTAAAACACATCACTATTAAACACAGAGAGGTAGCAGAAAAGATCAAGTTATGAAGCCAGGACAGCATCTAGTGCCTGGCTGGTGCTGACAGGGTCTATTACTGCATCAGTAAAGCCACAGCTCTAAAAAGACCAGCACAATTGCAGCCACACTATCTAGATACCAGAAGTGGTTGTTCAAGTTCTTAGGGTGCATGTGGTGTGTTTGAGCCTGAAATGGCACATTTGATAGATCAGTCATTCAAGCGAAAATCCAAATTGCATTTTACAGACTCCAGTTCAGAACAAGAATATGAAAAAGATGTCATTTTATATTGTTAAAACCTCCTTTTAGCAGGGATAGTGATGAAGCTGAGGCACAGTGAAAAGGGCTCCCAAATTTACCCCATCCCTAAGTAAACTGATCACTACCTGCACAGGCTTCTGGCACAGCATCAAGAAGTCAAGATGCTTTTTCTATCAAAAGCTTCATAAAAGTCACAGAAACCCAAAACATTCTTCCAAACCTCGCTCCAAAAGCACATAAAACGCTCATTCATTACCACTCACTTCTCAAACATTGATGCTGAACTACACAAAGCCTCCAGCTCTATTTAAAAAAGACTGAAGTAACCTGATTCAGTAGCTGCAGGAGCTTTATACTATTTATCCAGCGGCAGGGCAACTAGGATATTTCTTTCTAAATAGGTGAATTTTTAATCACAGCATTTAGTAATTGGTACAAGGGCAAGTAGTGATAGTACAGGGGGGAATGGATTTAAACTGGAAGAAGGTAGATTTAGATTAGACATCAGGCTTCCCTGATGAGGGAAGTTCTTCCCTGTGAGGGTGCTGAGGCGCTGGCACAGGGTGCCCAGAGAAGCTGTGGCTGCCCCATCCCTGGCAGTGCTCAAGGCCAGGTTGGACACAGGGGCTTGGAGCAACCTGCTCCAGTGGAAGGTGTCCTTGGCTGTGGCAGGGGGTTGGAACTGGATGAGCTTTAAGGTCCCTTCCAACACAAACCATTCGAGGGCTCTATGAATATAACACAATGTGGGATCTCTGAATTTCCCACCTCACCCTTTATCCAAAGCTTTCTCTTTGATTCTGGCTATCAAACCACATATTTAAACAGATAACTCACATAATTGTTACCTGTAGCGCATAAGCAATACAGTTCCAGCAAGGATAAAGGTTAACATTAGCCTCCACAGTCTAGCAACTGTATTATTACCAACGCATAATTAAACAGCAATTATTGATTTGCCACTATGTTTTAGTTGGCCCCTAAAGAAGTTAACAGAGAGCACAGCTGCTGGGAAGAAGGCCTGGTTACTGAGTTCAGCTTGGTTTTCAAAAAATCTTAAATATTTGGTAACCAACAACTCAAGGCTTCCAAACTTGTGCCTTTCTCGATATAAAGTGAATTTTCCGTAACAGAAAATAAGAACAAAGTGGGTATTTAAAAATTAAAACCCTAGAAGAAGGAGTAGCATAAAACCAAGTATGATTTCCAGTGACTGCAACATGTGAGCTACGAGTGCTCTATCAGCTCTCCCCCTCTGTGTAAGCTTATGGGTCCACCTCAAATAAACAGAAGGTAAGTAATAAAAACCCACTTCAAATAGGAGACGGGACTTGTATATGCATTCGCTTTTCTTTCATGATCTACAGTGAGGACCATTACAAGAGCAGCTCTCCAAATACGCCAGAACATCTTCACTGCCACGCTCAACATCTGGCTGAAATTTCACGGTTCCAAGAAGTTTCACTTCTTTTGGAAGGACACACAATTTGTAGAGATCCACAAAGAGCAGTCATGGATGCTGGGGCAGATTAACTTCTAAGATATACGCCTGATGCCCCCAGAACGTAACCCATTTCTCACATCTTCCCATTTCACTCCTGAAGCTTCTCTTCAGGAAAGAAATCTGCACCTGCAGGGAAGAATATCTGCAGATGTGATATTTTTATGCTGGTAAGATTCCACCCCAGGTTGTTCTTACACAGCTGGGATTTGCAAATGCATGTGTAAGTTTCATGAATTGTAATATAGATACGTTATGGCCATCTCCTTCTGCAAAACCCTGTTACATCTCAGTTGATAAATAATATTTACTTTAATTGGAGAAAAAACAGTGCCTTAGCATGGATGATTAATTAAAAAGTTTAGCAACCAATACAGAAAAATTACTAATTTTTGCTCCAATTTTCTTGAGCAGTAATAAGAAGCAATACATACCCAAAAGAAAAAATGAGATATTAAGCCACAGGTAGGTACTAGGAGTAATTACAATCTGCTGGCCTCTATGTGTAAACATGGAGATGTAAAACCAGCTTTCAGTCTACACTGGCTTTGTGAGTCACGGAGGGAAAACATGCAAGTACTTACATCCATTCCACAAAATTCCACCAAATCCTTCAAACATCAGTTAAAAGCATCATTCAACATCCCTGCTTCAGTGCTCTGAGACATTGTGGTCTCTGCTGGCATCTGCACCTTTTATATGAAATCATTTTTCCAAGCAGCACAAGAAACTGGAACCAACTGAATGAATTTAAATTCATTACCAATTAAGTGTAATTTAATTCACGATTCTTTCAACTTTCTCACGAGAACTGCAAGCGGCAGGAGGGATGCAAACCTGACTGACAGAGCTTGATTTACTGCCGCCGGTCCCCCAGGAAATCACAGATCACTATATATAGCTATAAGAAACCTCTTGCCCCCCCAAAAAAGATGTTTCCATCTAGATTTTAAGAACAGCATCTGCATAAGAACTGAACATGTGTTTCTAAAAAGGTAACAGCATGCTGGGTTATAGGAAGATAATTAAACCCCCAGAGTTCACATCCAGGAAGGTTAATCAGAGAGGCTGCAGCTCACACACTGGCGCTGGGCACCTAAGTGCTTACGGATACAAAAAGGCCAGATGCAGCTTAATAAACCAGATGAGATCCTGATTAACCAGATTTCAGAGGTTATAGGTGTCAAAAATGCTAATTACAGGTATAGAAAATCCTTTTTCCTGATGTCCACCTCTGTGCAGCCTGGGGAGCCAGTCACGGCCTGGGCTAACCAGGACCAAAAGGCAGGTCTATATGACCCACCCCTCCAGAAATGCAGATGGTATCCATAACCAAAGAGAAATCTACAACAACCTGTGGTTCAGCTGGACACAGAGCATCAAACCGGCTCCTGCAGTTTCACTTGCTTCCCATAGTGTGAGATGTTCAGCATTTACCGTCATCACTCTCCTCCATGCCCCATCCAAGTGCTGAGAAATGTGTAATCACGTAGAGTTAAAACTCAGCTTCTACTAGGTATTCAATTTAATAAATATTAAAAATTATATATATTTTAAATTAACAAATAAAAGTAAGCAACATCAGTGATTTTGCTGATCAGCAAAAGAAAATGACACAGTGTTGACCCAAGCTCTTGAGGAGTTACCTATAATAATATATAACAGCGGATGACTCCTAAATTAGCAGTAACACATTAAGTGGCAAGCATTTGTGGGAAATTAGGAACGCCCAAGTACTTGTCAGAGACAACTGGAGAAGATGCCAGCACCCCACAAGAAAGGAGAAACCCAGCAGAAAAAGCCTAGTCCAGTCCAACTCAGCCACAGAGCCTCAGCAGGAACACGCTGCTCTGGTGGCAAAGAAGAAGCGCAAGAAGAGCTGTGGAAAATCAGCTTTTCTTCATTTTTGCTGTGTCCTTCTGAGGCTTCTTAATTCTGTTTGCAGGGGCTGTGATGACTGAAGAAGGGAGCATATATAAAATATACAGCTCTCCATGGGTTTAAAAGGAAAGCGGCGGGTATAGGAATGAAGAACCTGGTCAGGAATTAAGTCTGAGCCAGGGTACTTTCACAAATTACAAGACAGCACATGTGAAATTCTGAATCACAGAATCACAGACTGGTTTGGGTTGCAAAGGACCTCAAGATCATCCAGTTCCAACCCCCCTGCCACAGGCAGGGACACCTCACACTAAACTATGTCACCCAAGGCTCTGTCCAACCTGGCTTTGAACACCACCAGGGATGGAGCATCCATCTCTTCTTTGGGCAGCCTGTGCCAGGGCCGCACCACCCTTACAGTAAAGAACTTTTTCCTTATACCCAATCTGAACTTCCCCTGTTTAAGTTTGAACCCATTACCCCTTGTCCTATTACTACAGTCCCTACTGAAGAGTCCTTCCCCAGCATCCTTGTAGGCCCCTTTCAGATACTGGAAGGCTGCTATGAGGTCTTTCAAGCAGAGAACACCCTCCCCTAGCCTCCCTTTATTCAAGGCACAGAAGAGATTCCACATGTGCAAATAGTAGGTTTAAAACAAGTTTTCCTAAAATACACAAAAGAATTATAGTACCACAACTGGTCCCTTACAAGAATATAGATATAAAAAACCATCAGCATCTTGAACTGCTCCATTTGGCTCCGCTTGGCTGCTGACATATTCTGCTCTGACTCCCCATTCAGGTCTAATATTGCAGCAGAAAAAAACAATGAAGTTGGGAAATCTCGCCAATATTCAACTATAAACTTTGCAATAAGAAAAGCAGATTTTTCTTATTATCTGAGCTGTTATTCCTTTAGATTAGCTGACTAATTGCATGACTGTTCCTTTAAATGAGATGACTGGGAACAAAAGCACTTTAAGCTATAATGAAGAAACATCTCTTGAAAATACTTCAAACTCGGTTAACTGAAATTCCCACCTTTAAAACCTGATGTCACACGATTTCATGGCAACTTACAAGTAACTTAATAAAAACGTTGATTAATACAGTTTATCTTCCACATCAACCAACAATCAAAGCAGCAATTCAGCTGCAGAGGGCTATTTCACTTGAAATAATTGATGCTCTGAAGGCAGAGTAATTTCTTGTTTCCTATACTAAAATGGCTGTATATTATGTAAATATACACATACATATATGTGTAAAATGGCTATATATTCATGTATATTTATTTTCATATCTGTGTGTGCACTTATATGTATAGATTATATATAAATATATATGTATATAAGCTCAGTATCTTTTCCTTTTGCCCATGATGCACATTTTACATGAACAACTGACATGCTAATGTTAACATGATAGCACTCCTAATCCATTCCTGATTTACTGATACTCTCTTCATGTATGTGGGACACACATGAATTAGCCTGGGTACATGCAACAGCACTTCCAGGGAGGGCAGCAGTAATGCTCGAGCCACTCAAGAAGTTGGGTGAATGCAGAAGCAGATCCTTCAGACTGAACTCAGTGCTGCTGTTGGGAGGGCTGCAGTATTTGAGTTATTTTATTTAAAAGACTTTTCTTGAAAACTATTAAAAGCTATTTTGCTTGAAACCAGCTCTGTATGACTATAGAAGCTGCAGAGCACACCTACTAAACAGTGGGCAGAGATACCCACTATAACTCTTCCACATTAGCACCAGTGACCTGCCATGGCATTTTCTTGTGCTATAGAGATCTCCAGCCAGATAAACCTCTGCATTCAAACTTTCTTGGGCAAACTTCAGCTGCATCTGGGCTGGCTTCACCATCAAAAGTGGAATCCCCATCAGACATTTGTATTGCCCAATAGCTCACACTCTCACCGCTTCAGGTTTTCAGATGGAACAGCAGAAAATTCAGGCAAAATCGCAAGTAGAAATTGTTGCTTTTGCAACGCTGGAGGGGAGCACACGAAATCCAAACCCTTGTTTACCAACACTGAAGTAAATTCTGTGAAAACCAGCCATTCGTACACATACCCCTGACATTTGTAAAAATCTAGAATAACAAACTGTAAAATCACCACTTGTAACATGCAAAGGAGAATGGCTGAGAAAGTACCTGCAATGTCTCAGGGAATTATTTCAGAGTTTTAACCAAGTATTTAAGAGTCTCTTGTCTATTTGCTTAGCAAAGACTATTTTTAGTTGGTAACAGGTAGAACTAGAAGGTATTTGGAAGTCTCTCACTTTGAATTAAATGGGGAGAATTGGCGTTACAGAATCACATTTCTATTACCAGCCATTTAATTTGAAATCCTTGCATTCATGAAGTATTTACTGCCACAGCACACAGGGCTTGAGTGCACATTTCCAAATATAATCCCCCATCTGATCTATAATTCATATTTTATAAACTCTGTAAGTGCTGTACTAATGCCATTCAACAACCTGATCTTCAAATTGAATCAAACTATCATCTAGAAATGGTTCTGTGATCTCCACTCCTCCTCTCAACAGACTGCAGAGTTCATCTAAACTGAAATACGGTGTCACGAACTTAAGTAGGAAAATGATTTAATGCACATTCCTTGTGCTTTCTCCATAGAGAAGCCAGGCTGGATGATTTCTTTCCTTGTATAAACAGTTATATACAAGTCATGGGAGATTCCCTGCACAGAAGTCAGGGCAATGAAGTCTTTGTTTCTCCACGTGCATCCTCTTGATGAGTCCCATCAACAATGTCTTTACCAATACCCAGTGACGAAGATAAAAACCTCTGGTTTCTCTTGCTGACCTCTCCCCCAACAGTGCTAACAGGTAACAAAGCACAGACTAATTGAAACTGGGTTTTGCTGAAGTGATTTTAACATCTACACATATTTATATGAAGAAAACAAAGGAGCCATTGGCAAACAGCTCTTGAGCAGCAGTTGGAGATGGTTAGGAATTCACAGACGTAAGAAGAAAATAATGTTTCTATGTTTTAAATGATTTATTGCTTCTTATAAAGAAACAATCTGGAAATTAATAGTATTAAATCAAACAGTGGCAACCAGTCAAAAATGTCTGCCAAGTTCAAGGTGATCTAAATGCCACCACTGTGGTGGCAGTGCCTGTCACCCAGACTGCCACCCAGGTCCCCAAAGAGGTAACAGACACCACATGATTGTCACCTCTCCCCTCGCAAACACCAGCTACCAGCACAGTCATGAACATCTGGCTGGGATGCTGAAGCTGGCAGCTCATGCTGCACAGCAATCGCTGAACAGCAACATCCTGAGTTATCTCAGAGACACTCCATGTATCTGTAGGAGGCTACGCTTGCAGCAACATGCAAAACTAGAAAGAGAATGTTTCTATAAATACATCTCAATAATAAATGATTATCTGCTCAACTACTCAATAATACTGCCAAATAGCTCTCACTCTTGGGAACAACAATGTGCAAACAGAAATGTCAACAGTACAAGCAACACCTGGAATGGTTAACAACTACATATTGACCATGAGAAGTGGCAGAAAATACACGCAAAGGGATGTTCAAAGAGCTCATTTCTACAGTTGCCCAAGGAAGTTGTGAATGCTCCATCCCTGGCAGTGTTCAAAGACAGGTTGGACAGAGCCTTGGAGGACATAGTCTAGTGTGAGGCGTCCCTGCCCATGGCAGGGGGGGTGGAATTTGATGATCTTAAGGTTCTTTCCAACACTAACTATTCTATGACTCAGCAATTTTGGTCCACATTTAGTCATACTGAAGCACATGCCTAAGCACCTGTCTTAAAAAATACAGTATTTGCTTGTGGGGTTACTGTACTTTTTATTAAAACAGTTGAAGTCTCTTGCATAAGAGTCCAGTTAATAGGATCAATGAGTGCTATACAGGCTCAAGCTTTGCCATTTAATACCACTGCTAGCTTTGCTCCTGAAAATGCCTCTGCTCCACACACTGCATCATGGTTTGGGTTGGAAAAGGCCTTAAGTTCATTTAGTTCCAAGCCCCTGCCATGAGGCAAGGACGACTCACCCCAGACCATGTCATCCAAGGCTCTGTCCAACCTGGCCTTGAACACTACTAGTTCCTCGGTATGTCATTAACACAGTCATTACTTCACCAGTGTGTTGGAAGAGTTTTAGACAACTGAAGATTTGTGACAACATAGCTGTTAAACAAGAGATTAAAACATTAATACATTAAACATTAAAAAGATTAAAACATTAAAGTGAGAGATAAATCAGTTCCAAACCTCACTACCCAAGTTTTGCTTCACGCGGGCCAAAACCAACGAGGCATTAACAAAGAGTACTTCGCATCCAACTAAAACATCATGGGTTTTCATTAACTTTCAAATGAATTAACAAACAAGCAAGACAGGGCTTAGTGCAACCCTCATTTCTGCTTTGCAGGAAAGTTATGGGGTTTGGAACTTAAGTCAACTACATTTAAAAAAATACCTCCAAAGGAACTGAGTTACACTGTGTCTCCAGAATTCTCTATTCTCTGAAGATTTAAAGCTCAGATAGATAAAATCAAAGCTACTGAGCACATCTGCTTTGTAATACAACTCTCATCTATTGACAGAGTCAAAACACCTCTACACCTACAGCGGACACAGCGAGACGGGGCTGACATCTCCTTGGCAGCTCTACATCTACATCAGCATCTGTGTTCACCAGTGACCTGTGAAACCACAGACACAACTGGTTATGGATCCACTGCCGTTGATGTTCTACCCATATTCATTAATTACTGCTACCACAGTCTGTGCTTAATTACCTTTTATGAGCAGGAGGCTCAATTAGATGAGTAAGGCTGCTACACAGTAACGCTCCGTTTATGCAGATTCTATTATTATAAATCAGAAAATTAAGGAACGGAGATAGTGCTTATGATTCCTGATTAACACTTCATAACAAATAACAGCCTTTTCAATCTTCATCCCCATGTAGCTCATTACCAAGACTCTCGCATAAGTCTCAGAGTCCTGCATGGGTCACTATCAATGCAACAGTACACTAGCACTCATCCCCACTGACCCGAAAGGGATCTGCACCCAGATGAAAGAATGAAGTCAATGACAATCCATGTGAACACTAGAGATAATATTGTCCAAAGCAACCAGTTCATCCTCTGCTGAAGTGCTGTTACCATGGTCCAAACCTAAACCTACAGAAAACGGGACTAGCTCATGCTCCTCCATGCTGCAACCCAAACCGACCCAGAAAACTCAGACTCAATCTCTGCAGCCTTAAAGTAAACAGGCAAAGAGATACAAAGGATGGAGAAATGACAGGGAAATCCCCTTTTTTCCCTTCACCTGCAGCAAGTTGAATGCTTTTAAAGGCACTTTTCTATATTTTATATTTAATGGTTTTAAGGTCTGCCTAAATTCAGCTTTTATTTTTCCTTTGATTAAATGTTTGCCAGTTGTTTGGCTTGTTTTGCACTGTGTCTGCCATAGCACCACTACTGTGCACACTCTTACTGCTCCAAGTTTAATAAAATAAAGTAC
>JAOEHX010072446.1:11167-22335 GCA_025448015.1 Bolborhynchus lineola | reverse complement strand
GGTGACAGCCAGCATGGCTTCACTAAGGGGAAATCCTGCCTCACCAATCTGGTGGCCTTCTATGATGGGGCTGCAGAACTGATGGAGAGGGGTAGAGCAGTTGAAGTCATCTACCTGGACTTGTGCAAAGTGTTCGACACTGTCCCACATGACATCCTTCTCTCTAAATTAGAGAGACATCAATTTGATAGGTGGACCACTGGGTGGATAAAGAACTGGCTGGATGGCTGCATGCAGAGTTGTGCTTAATGGCTCAATGTCCAGCTGGAGACCAGTAAGGAGTGGTGTCCCTCAGGGATCGGTGTTGGGACCAGTCTTGTCCACCACTCCCCCCAATTCTTTTTTTTCTGTGTTTTTTTTTTTTTTTTTTTCTCAGCTTGTTGTTTACTGATTTCCTCCTTATTTGCAAGCTCTGAGTGTGTTGCTGCACTGCCTACTATGGTAAAGAGCACTGCATAAAAGAATGAATCTGCTAACAGCAGCAGAAATACTTGGAAAAACACTTTTTTAAACCTGGAGAAAATTGATACCCACTTTTTAATAGTATTGGCTCTACCTTAAACTTGCTTATAGTTTGCTGTGTCTTACTCAGCCAGAACTATTAGATGCTTCTTGGTACAGGTGTTAGTCCTAGTACCAGTGCATGTATTTGTCTTATCCTTGCTGTAGAACTTCGTACACCTCTTTGTTGAGCTACATGTGCTGCCTTCTGACTCAGTCTTCCAGGTCAGATATCTGTCCTAAGGTTCTGCAATTTCTTGTGTTAGCCACTTTAGGTAGCAGAGTGCACCTGTCAGTTTCTTTGGGTGTCATCATGCCAGCAACTAGTGATAATGTTGAGCAGTATGGGTCTCGGTATCTATCCTTGATGTGAGATGCTTGTTACAACTATGAGCCAAGTGTCGTGCTATTAGTCCCCTTCTGGGCCTAGTAGACCAGCAGATTTTTGATCCTTTTAGCAGTCTGTCTGGTCTGCCTTTGAGTCCTTGATTTCTAGATGAGAAAGCTTTGAGAGGCTCTGTTAGAAGCCTTTCAAAGCCTTGCTTTCTGCGTGCCCTTGTGCCTTCTTGCAACTCTTTTACATCTTAGTGCCTCAGAAGATGGTAGGAGAGTCAGTGGTCTACGGGCTGTAACAGTTTTCCTTAATCTGTTCTCTGTTAATAACAAAGTGTAAACTGCCAGTATCTTTCCCATCTAGATTAAAATGGCAAACTAAATCCTTCCCTGTAAGGATTTGCATTTTAAGATGGGGAAACTGATGGAGTTGCAATGAACTGAAACTGTAGGCTAGGAAATTGTTTGACCTACTGAAATTCAATAGTAGTATTATAGATCTTTTCTCTTTTAGAAGAAAGAGTCATCTTTGTTTCTGAAATGTTCAAATCTGTTAGAATGACTGAAGACATATACTATGGGAATTTCCCCTTTAAGCATTTGTATGAAAAAAGCCTTTTTGGAAACAGTTATTTCTCACAGAGTGTAGTGATAGTCCTCTGTACTCAGAAATGTATGGCAGATACTTGAACATCAGCAGAATAGTATTGCTGCCTTGACTCTGTCTGGCTCTCAGTAAAAGATTTTGTAATTCACATGTGATCTGTTTCTAAAGCAGCAGGACTGGAGGGCTGATTCGTGTTTGTCTCTGGGAACAACCTTCTCACTGTCTGCAGTGGAGAAAAGAAACACAGTTATTAGTATTGTGCAAGTACTTCCTCTTCACTGTCTATGAGAGGCTCTTAGCCTCTACTCTGTTGGTACTTTCTCAAAGCAGTAGAGCAGAAACATGTCAAATTGCAGTCTTCTCTTGATGTTAAGGAAGTGTGAATGGCTATTGAAATGAATCTAGAATAGTATGATGCTTCACCAGATAAAAAGGTGTTTATTACTTGTATATATCCTCTTCCTTATTTTCACTTTTTTCACCTGTGTGCCCTTATTTTTCCAGGGGAGGCACAAATGCTTCATTAATACTTTGAGATTTACTTAGCAGCTGAGCTATTTTCTTGGCTACATTGCACTGACCATTTAAAAGGTATTCCACTATTGTACTGAAAAGTGCTGCTCCAAAAGGAACTCTTTCAAAAAGATAGAATGGGACTGACTCAGATTCTGAGCAGTCCTTCAGTAACTGAAGGATCTTCATACATTATCGATTCTGAAATGAACTTCAAAGATGTCATCTCTTCCTTCCATTACCAAGAATTCCTGCATGGCAGTGTGAATCAAACTAACTTTATGTCTTGCCCCAATAGGTGCTTAACAAAAATGTTTTGGAGGATATGCTTAGCCTTGTCAGCTTTGGTCCTACAGGGAACAGTCCAGAGTGATAAATTAGATCTTTGCTCCAGCCTGGTCTTTATACTGGGAAGAGCAGTCCCAGCTAATCCACAGCCTGCTATATTCAATCTTTCTCAGTGGGTATAGCCTTGAAAGTGTAACCTCGCTTCGCTAGCAGTCTTTATCACTTGAGTTTAGAGTCTGTCTGTTTCAAATACAAACTGGGTAGAATCTTCACTGAGGGTGTGGGGAAGGGATGAGGTAAGGGTGTAAAGCTTTCTCTCCGAAGGTCTGTTACTTATTAGGCTTTTACAGTTTATCAGTTTTTATTTTGGGATTCAGTGTCTGGTTTTCATTAGAAATCTTTCTGAGAGTTGGATGGAATTATCTAGGGCTGAATGTGTATGATTCCTCCTGTGGACAGATGGGAACAACACTTGAAAGGCAACTTTAGAATAATCACATACTTTTATTCTAAGTGATTCTAGCAATGTTTTTTGAATGCAAAGATCTCACAGTTTGTAATTTTAAAGGACTTTTCAGGTCAGACTGCGTTTGGCTGGGACAGTTAATTTTCTTCACAGCAGCCCATATGGTGCTGTGTTTTAGGTTCTGACAAACTATTGA
The DNA here is from genome assembly GCA_025448015.1 of Bolborhynchus lineola. Lineage (NCBI taxonomy): Eukaryota > Metazoa > Chordata > Aves > Psittaciformes > Psittacidae > Bolborhynchus > Bolborhynchus lineola. Next base: position 19,431 of record JAOEHX010072446.1, on the reverse strand, counting down.
GAAACACACCAATGTTTTAGCTTTGCTGAACATTGCTCACACACTGTCAAGGCTTTTTCTGTTTCTCACTCTATTGCCCTAGAAATAGGCTGGGGGTGTGCAAAAGGTTGTGAGGGGACACAGCTGGAGCATCTGACCCCAACTGACCAGAAAGATACACTATTTTTTAACATGGTGGTCAGAAATAAAACTAGGGGGAAGTCTTTCCAAAGTAGCTCTTGCTCAGATTGGTCATTGTTCTGCTGGTGGGAGGTGGTTGGTAATTTGTCTTGCCTCACTTTGGCGCATGCTTGGGGTTTTTTTTTGCCACTTATTTGTCCCGGCCTATGAGTTTTCTCCTCTCACTTTTGCCTTTCTCATTCTCTTACTCATCCTACAGTGTGTATGTGTGTCTGAGAGTGAGTGACTGGGTGGGAGCTTCCCTGCCATCCAGGGTCAACCTATGACAGGCTGATTCCAGGCACGTTAAATACGTTTGAAACACTTCGATTTTTAAGGATGTCCTAGTTGAGTTGTATTCTAATCACAATATAGTCTACTCAGAATACAGTCACCTTTTTCTCTTTTTCCCTTACAGACATACTGCCAAAATAATAAAATTAATCTTCTGCAGTGAATTTAACAGAGGAGGTCAGATAGGATTCAGTTTATCTGCAACATTTAGTTTGTCAGATCAAACTTTGTCTTGCAAAAGGAGCCATTTATTTTCAGTCCTTTCCTAGTCTGTTTTCAAATTCTTCTTATTTTGGTGGTTCCGGCTAAGAAAAAGTAACTTTGGTTTTGGATTTCCTACTAGCCAATTCTTTAAGTTTTCTAATTCTCAGGAGCTTCCTGTGTGGAAACTAAAGATTTAAAGGCATGTTTCAGTAGTGCTAAAATACTTTCAAAACATTGGAAGAAGTGGAAGAGATTCTACTTTGGGCCTTTTTAATTACAAAACAGGAAATGGCCTCAGACCTGCCTTACAAAGCATGACTTCCTATAACTTTTCTGTCAAGGTGTGTTACCATTTTAATATATGCTGCTGTATAGCATTTTACTATACTTTTCCTCCCTTTGATATTCTTAGTATCTTTCTCATTGCATACATTCTGCCTGTTGTTGCTTAGGCAACTTTATCCCCCTCCCTGTTTCCCCTTCCTTTGATGGGGATTTCTTAATATTTATCCCCTGGCCTGCTACCTACTTCTGAGAAACTTGCAAGCAACTGATACCATCAAAGACTTCTATCCCTCCAGTCAGTTTGGCTGAAATTAATCTGTAATGTTAGAACTACTAAGAGGCAGGGGCTGACAGATGAATGCTAATATCTTTGAAATATCTTTGAAATCACAGTTAGAATACAGAGGACCTCTATCCAGTAGTAATTGTCAGGAAGCTCTGTTTTCTTTGGTGAAGTTTTGCTTCTGAAAACTCTTCAGTCTGTCATTATTTTGCAGCTGGTATTCTGAAGCCTGATTATTTTTGCATACAGAGGGCAGCATAACACAGACACCTCTGGGTGTGTTCTCTTGATATTTTCTTTCTCTGATTTGGACTGAAAAGAACTCCAAAAGCAAGTTTATAAAAATGCCCATAGTGGTGGTCACTCTGGGGAGGAGGGTATTCTTACCTGTTCTTTGGCTTGACACAGCAAGGCGCATGAAGGACCTTGTCGGAGTCATGTCGCAGATCTGTCTTATACTTACCAATGCAAGGCTTGGAATAAACTGGGAGAAAAATCACGAGCACCCACTGAAAAGTTTCTATTCATAGGACTTGTTCTGGGATTAAATGCCATTGTGGGGCAATTTGAGAAGACACAACTATTAATTAAATTCCTCTTCACTTCTTCTTAACACTTTACCTTCTGATGTTAATGGGGTCGTGGTGTTCTTCAAGACTTTGGAAACTAAATACATGGACAGCTGTATTTTTTGAGAGGTTGATGATGATTATTTTCATCACAAATGGGTCAGATTGGGCAGTGCAGATTTTGTTTGAGACAATTAGGTTCTTAAGAAGGACAGATGCACATCAGCATTCTGAACTGGAAGTGCAACATTGGCTGGTGGTTTAACTTCTGCAAGCATAATCACTTGCCAAGCTCACAAAAAGGTGCTTCTAAGGGAATGGATACTTGTTAAAGATAGCCTTTAGAAGGGGAATTTTCAGCTCATGGTGTTTTCATTAAGTAAACCTGTTTGCCTGAAAGTACTGTGCAAATGATTTATCTGGCAATTTAGAAATATGCAGGGACAAGCAGTACATTTTTTGGCTGCTTTCTCAAAATTGGCTTTGGATGGTCATCTGATACTTCAGGGAGCAAGAGCTGCAAAGCCTAAGAGAGCTTCGTGGGTGCTAATGGATGCAGTTTGCACCAGGCGTCAGTTATTATGAAATGAGGGTTCAAATTTCATTTACTTTATAGAAAATGCTTATACAATTACTACTCCTTGAGTAAGGAATTCTTAACAGCCATTACATTAACGTCTTCTGCTAGAATGAGGTAACCCTAAACCAGTATCCAAGCTGATTTTCACAGTGGAATTTTGGAAATCTTTGTGCTCTTTCAGGACCATTCAGGCTAAGATTATGCAGAGCAGAGGTTAGTTTATTAGATTATGCTTTTCAGCATCCAAATTCTTTTATTTGTATTTTTTATTGGGTTGCATTAAGTATCCTGGAAGGATACCAGTTCAGGCTTCCGGGATAGAGGGACCTATGCTAGAGTCCCACCGGCTTGATGGGTGCCTGAGGTGACACTTAGGGGGATATTGTTCAGTCTAAAGAAATTTGAAGGTACAGCATTTTCCCCTTCAGTTTAGCAGACTGAACAGCTGGTACATTTGTCAAGTTACACCTTCAGTTACTTATTTTATTAAAAGCTCTATGTCTTATTGCTTATGAGACTGCTGTTTTCTAACCTGTGTTATATTAAGGATATGGGTAGAACACATGTTGATGAAACTGGTACTATGTGTGTTTAGTAAAGAATAGCTGGCAAATGCCTAACAAAGGCATTAAGTTTCTGAAAGTGGTGTCGTGTGTTTTTTGGATGCCACATAGCTTTTGATTGTATCTTGATGATTTGTACTGCACGGGAAGACTTCAAGGTAGGAGCTTTCTTATTTTATAACAAAATCAGACTTGCTCATTGATTAAATAACGTAACCATGTTGATATTTTTATTGTGCATATGGGATCCATGCATAAAGATGGGCTTTTGCCAAGTAAACATTCAAGCCAAACTTGAAATAAAGGTAATTCACTTCTTGTAGTGTTTTCATAAAGATGAAAACAGTCACTTTAACTGGCAACACATTTGAATAAACATGAATTTTTATATGTTTTGACTTTGTTTCTCTAGGTTAATCTAATTAAAACTGTCATGTGAACATTTGTATTATATCAGGTGCAAGAAGAAAATATAGGTTGGGGTTTTTTTCTTCTGTATTCAGTGAATACTGATGCGTTCCTGGCTGTACAGCAGCACTGGATGAAGCCTTGGCTCTGTGTGTATCTTGCAGTCTCCCAGTTTAAAAATTGTTGCCTTGTATAATCAGCATGGAAGCATGGGCTCTGACTGTAGGAGCTCAAGCTTGTATGTGATAACACAAATACAGACTGGTAAATTGGGAGGGAATATCAATAGATAGTTAAGGAGTTAAGGCTGTATTCTTCTCATCCACAGCTTAGTTTTTGTGTTAATAAATTGGGTTTTGTGTTTTGAAATGTTAATCCAGCCATCAATTTGAGTCAGAGCAGTAGTTAAGTGGAGATGTCTCTTCAGAGCTCAAGAGACTTCTAAATAATCTGTTGCTTATGTTTCTTTATATGTAACATACTATATTTTCGTATTCCAGAAAGTTTTATGTTTACAACTGTGTATTTAAAGAGGCTTTGAGTAGAAATAATTGTTTTGAACAAGTGAAACCTTGGTTGCAGTTGAATCTCTGAATTTAGTCAGCAAAATACGTAAGAATATATTTTAATTTTGCAATCTTAAATATTTGTATTTTTAATCTTGTGGACAGCAAGACATGTAAAAAGTTCCATCTTTGTATAGAGATCAAGATAGTTATACAGCGTAACTAATTTATTTGTTTACAGCTGCAAATATATGGCTGAAATATTCGGATGCTTTATCTAGTCTTTATCAGCAATGTAGATGTAATTGCCTGAAGTTACTTCAGCTTTCTCTTCTTCATTGTATCTTACTGATGGAGTCCTTTGTGGATGTGTAGACCATATCTTCCTCTTATTGATTCCTCTGTGCCCATGGCACATTAGAGCTTGTATTTTCTGCATCACAAAAAGCTATTTCTGCAACTTTCAAGAACTGCTTTTGGCTCTTTGACTTTATTTGCAGTCATGAAATTGCCGTGCATTTGACTGTGCATCATTTTAGTGAGAAATAGTGAGTATTACAATGCGATTAGAGATACGGAAGTAAGATGGGTTTTTGATCTGTGGTGCATTGAAAAGGTTGTTTTTGTGTGGGATGGGAACGTTCTTGTGTTTGGGAAGAGGCAATACCCTGCGACTGTTTTCTTTCCCCTTGTACATTTTTGTGGTGGTAAGTTGTGCTCTGCCCTATTTCTTCAGGCAAGAGACTGTGTATGGTGACCCCCAGTCAGCTCTAGGAAAATAAAGAAGTTCTAGGTTCTTCATCATTCTGTTCTGCTTAGGGCTACCCTTGGATTTCAATATTAATGCAAGAAAAACTTCACCTAATTTAGCTGAACAAAGAAGGAGTGTTCTTTGGTGGTGGTGGGTATTTTTTAGTCTTTGTTTCTTTTTCTGTGGTGTTGAAGCAGTGTTAGAAAATTTTGTTTGTTTGTTGGTCCTGCTCCTTGCATGCAGAAGATGACCTGCTGTGGGAGATGATGTCTAATACTATTTGGTGACAAACTGTAGGTCACAGCACACAGTGGAAAGAAAACTCCTCTTATTAGTATGGAAATGCTGTCCTCAGATATTCTACCAAGAAAGAGGTCTTCATGCAAATGAAGTTTATTTTGAGGTTTACTGTGGGCTGAGTTACACATTTTTCTCCAGACATCTTGTCTTAGTTTTGGTTTCATCAGTCTGCACATTTATATAAAGATGACTGTCTCAGTATAATTCATGAAGTTACTCATTTCTGAGCTGTAAGTGTGGATGCCAATTTTATACTACATTAAACTTTCTACCTCAAGGGGTGCTTATCAGGTAAACCAAATCACGTAGAAGTGAGATGACAGAAGGCTGCTACAGATGTAAACTGAGGTGAACAGTCATGTCCTAAAGAGAGAGGGATCTAACAAGGATGCTCTGGATTTTTTTTTTTTTTTTTTTTACAATACGGTAGAATTACAAATAGAAGTGGTGGCTGCTATCACAGAATTATAGAATCAGCTAGGTTGGAAAAGACCTTTAAGATCATCAAGCCCAACCTTTACACCAGGACTGCATGGAAGCTTTTTGCAGAGTTTTGTTAGGTCATGGTATAAGAGCAAAGAAATCGTAGAGGATGAGGCTTTGATCACATTCTGTAATGTGATTTGTTAAAATACATAAATCCTGTGGGGACCCCAGTATTTTTAAAAAAGGAAATAAAGTTTGAATCCTTACAGGGCTTGATTAAAAAAAATCAAAACATTTTAAAAAGAATTTTATGTCTTAAACTTGCTACGCACAACAAAGAACAAGAAATCTTAAGGAGGAGACCATGACCGTATTTACCTCAGTTCTAAGGAATAAAGCTTTTTTTCTTCAAACTCTTATGTTTAAGTGCTCACATGTACACTGTGCTTGAGGTGCTATAGAAAGAATTCCTCATAACCAAATTGATGCCTAGTCCAGATATTATGCATGATTCTCATAGAGATAACTGGGGAAAAAATAGCAGCTTCTGATTTCACTGTGTGGTGAAGTTGGGAAATATTCAAGTATTTCTGTACCTGTTTCTTTATTGCTTTTGGTGTAGACCACTAGGAGTTTTACTAGGCAGTTAAGAACATTTTTTTGACATGTGTCAAATAACCTTGAATTTTTAGTGTTTGCAATGAGGACTAAATATCCCATAGCCGTTCATTTTGTGATCTGCTGACTCTTCCTTGAAAAAGCTAGTGTAAACTGCAGATCAGCAAATTCCCTGCTGTTATGCTTACAACTTTGCTGGGTTTATCATTACGCACAGCTGATTTTTAAAGCGGGGTTTCACATGCTCATTGGTGCAGTGCGAAAGCACCTTGCAGGAAGCGTTGGGTTTCTCTCTGTCGGGCCGTGCAATGAGTCCCCTGCTGCAACATCTCGCCCCTCCCCTCAGCAGCCAGCGCGCACTGAGCATAGTGGTTCTGCTGGAGTCGTTCCTATTTTCATGGAGGAGATAGCAGTCCTCGCACTGCAGCAGGTGGAGCTGCCTTGGATCTAACCCGAGGTGCTGGCTGAGCTGATCCCGGTGTTACTTTGGGCTGTGAGACAGTTGTCCCTTCAAGCTGGCGCTAATGTAATTAAATACAAAGCTGACTCGGGAATTTTAAACATGGACACGGGATTTTTTCTTTTCTTTTTTTTTAAGATCTGGTTTCTAACGTGAAGCAACATTTTTCCTGAAGGATTCAACCTATTTCTGTAAAGGCTATTTTTGAACACTATGGACCTAGATTAAATGTCAAAGACAGGCAGCAAGCAGCGCTTACAGAGGCATTTTTCTGGAATCTCAGTCACGGATCGATTGAAGTGCACAGGGTCTGAAAAAATGTCTCCTAGCATAAAAAACTTGGATTGTTTTTCTCCGATGCTATGCCACTGTAAAGTAGCATGTACCAACAACACAATATCTTTAATGTTTGGATGTAAGGTGGGTCTATAAAAGGACTTTCCTGAAAGTATAAGCTGCATTTAATGAATGATTGCCATTATGTCTAATGTAACTGTGCCTTAAATTTCTGGTTAAATAGTGTCTGTTTTGTGCCATGCCTTACTTGATTATCAGAGCTCATGGTGGTTGTGACAGAAGTAGTGAATTATCATGCCTACTGCTTAAGGATCCCTTTGAACAACATTCTTAATTTACTGAATGCCGCATGTGGAATGTCGTCATTCTCCATTAATCAGCATTAATCATCATGTAATCAGTTTATTGCAGTTGGTTTTCATGTTCTTCAGGAATAGCGAATTAAATACACAGGAGACTTACACTGAGATGCAGGGCTGGAAATGCCTCCTAACATCATATTGATGGAAGCAATTGTTAGTGGCAGGTTTGGGTTTAACAGTGCCCTTGGGCATTTAGTCGTTTTAGGACTACATCAACTGTTTAGAGTTCAGAGTAATAAAACATATATAATTTGGTAATTCTCAGAATAGTAAACAGAATATATTCAGTGTTTTGGCAAAAATGCATTTTTGTTTTTTTCCACCAGTAAAATTAATGTACACTGTGAAGGATGTGACAAAGAAGGCCAAGTACTGGAAAACCCCTCTAGAATTAAAGGGATATGTTTGTGAAGTTACTTGTGAGAGTCAGAAATGTTTCTCTCTAAAACTTGCTTTGCATATTCAGTGTTTCTAAGTCGTTGTTTGTTGTTTTTAACAAAAAATAATTGAACTAGATTTTATGAATTGGGAACAGTTGTGTTTGTGTACATATATACATCTATGCATACATGTGGTACATTTCTAGATAGAAATTTTTATGGATCTTTTGACAGTGTGAATGATTATGAAACTTAAGAGTTGAATGCTTTATTTTCCAGAGGGAAGAATTTACCTTGTCTGAATCTACTTATCTTTCATCTGTCCAAAGCATTTTTTCAGTTGCAAATATGTATATATTTATTGATGCAATTTGGAAACTAATTGCTATGAAATTATATTTCTTTCCTTTTGTAGATTATTTGTAAGATATTCTCATGCTTAAATAATGAACTTGGGAAGAAAAGCAGAGAATGAAAGTGCTATCTTGGTTTTTATTTTGCCAGTTGAACTGCAGAAGGGCGATGCTGATCGCTTTAAGACCAAACTAAAAATATCCAACAAATCATCCGGAATCCACTTTGGGCGTTTTGTGTCGGATCTCAGCGATGGCGCCGTTTTTCTGCTGTACTCGCGCGTCAGCGGCTCTGTCTGTCCGAACGCATTAGTGACTCCTTACCTTGCCCTGACCGGGCGCGCCCGGCCCTGCGGAGCAGGCAGCCTGCGCGGGAAGTGCGCGGAGCTGCGCGGGGCTGCCCGCCGGGGGGCGCGCGGCCTGTGTAGGGGCGGGGGAAAGGTGTGTGTGTGGGGGGGGAGGTATT
>JAOEHX010072437.1:0-11068 GCA_025448015.1 Bolborhynchus lineola | reverse complement strand
GGGGACACTGAGGACCCTCTCCCCACAGGCTGTTCGCCATCGGGTCGCAGCTGTCCCCCGAGATCGGGAGCTCCGGGATCGAGATGCTGGAGACGGACACCTTCAAGCTGCACTGCTTCCAGACGCTGACAGGTACAGCACCGCTTGGCCTGGCCAAGGCTGTCACGGAGCTCAGCCTTCCTGACCTCGTGTCTTTATGGCTCCAGGGATCAAATTCGTGGTTCTTGCTGACCCGAGGCAGGCGGGGATAGACTCCCTCCTGCGCAAGATCTACGAGATTTACTCTGACTTCGCCTTGAAGAATCCTTTCTACTCCCTGGAGATGCCCATCAGGTAGAGAAGAGCCCACATTCGATAACGCGGCTGCAGCCCCTCCTCGCTCTGCCTGTGCTGTAACAGATGCCAACAGCCCCTCTGTTTTGTGACAGAGCAGTGCTAGGGGTTGAGGGAAGGGGAGGGCTCAGCGCGTGGCTGCAGGGGCAGGACACTGACCTGTGCTGGTGCTGCTCTCCTGGGGGAGTGGGAGGCACTGTTCCTCGGCACAAACCCTGCTGCCCTAATGTCACACTTGAGCCCATACAAGAAGCTTTAACCTTAATTAATGGCCAGGCCAAAGTCTGATAGCAGCCGGTCATGGTCTCATGACTTACGGAATCTCTCTTTGAAGAATGTAGAGATCCTGCCTTTCTTAGCCTGTTCTGTAGGGAAAGTCACCCCCTTCTGCTTTTCTGTTTCAGATGCGAGCTGTTTGATCAGAACTTGAAACTTGCTCTGGAGGTGGCAGAGAAAGCTGGACCCTTCGGACCTGGGTCATAGAGAAAGCCCCGCCTGTTGCACTGACTCTCCTCTCCCCCTGAGGAGCAGGGCCTCTCACGGAGCTCTCCCCTTCACATCAGAGACCGCATACCCCCTAGATGCGCTCCACTATCTCCCAGTGTACTTGTTTATCCCCCAGTTGTGAGATTTACCTTCAAAAGATTAGTCAGGATTGTTTACACAGGACCACAGAGGCTTATTCTGCTGTGCCCCTGAAAGGCAGCGAGGTGTGGGTCCGTGGCATTACTGCAGCTGATGGCTTGCTTTCGTTTCAGAACTGTACATATGTATTTTTCGTGTATAGCTCTAACTTACAGTTCCGCAAAGGGTTTCTATGTAGGAGTTAATAAATGTTCTGTGAAGAAGTGGATGGCTGTTTTCTGTTGGCAGGGTAAATATGCACCAGTAGCAGCATAAGAGGGTAAGGTAAGCAGGTTTGGGTAGTTCTGCCTGCACCATTCTGAGACAACCACAGCCCTTGTGACACTGCTCCATTTTTATTTCACACAGAAGATCAGAGAATTAAGTACAAAATGTAATTCACTTCCACCGGGTTAATTAAGGCTGGCTACCTACTCTTGCAACCGTGCTCTTCAGCACAGTGCCTGCAGGCACGTTCTTCACGAGAACTGCCTCTTACAGAGCCCTAAAGTGGTAAATCCTTTTGGGGAAAGCCAAGAATATTCAACTAAATTCCAGTTAAAAACCTGAGTACTCATTGCAAATAGTGCTGGGCCTGACTGCTGCAGGCTGCCAGGGGTGGCTCTACTACGGCTGACTCAGAAGTAGCCCAAGCCCATGCCCACAGCTATGAGGGATGCAGCCCTTGACCAAACCCACCCTGGGCTACGCTCTGCGTACTGACAAAACACAAGCCAACACTAAAACCTGGTGTTTTTCCAGAGACCTGCAAAAAACCTGCAGCTGCTGTTACAATACCTGCTGCTGCGGGGGCTTCCCGGGCTGACAGGCAGAGCGCTCGCTGCACTGCCACGGCAGCAGCTGCCTCCCTTGCAAATCATTAACGCTGCACAGAAACTGCGGCGGGCAGGATCAGTTCGACAGAAGGAGCTTCTCGAAACGCTCTCCCCCAAAGTGCCAAGGGTTGCCTGGAAACGTGCCTGTTTCCAGATGCTGCAATAGCCCCGCTGCAGCACCGCCCCAGCGTTCCACTTCTCCATCCCTCCTAACAACTAATCCTGGGTCAAGCTAAAGCCGCGCTGCTCTCGAAAGAGCCACGCGGCCCAGCTCAAATCATCACCATAAACTGCTGTTGCTGTTCCAGGGCTGAGAGCAAAGCAGAATCAACAAGTGAATGGCTGAGAAAAACAGCAGGGACAAAACTCAACGTGACAGCACCTGGAGCCAGACATTTCAGAGTCCTTTGAGCGGAGGAGCTCAGGCTGCAAAGCCTGCGTGCTCCCCCAGCAGTACTGTGAGGAGGTGCAGCAAAATCATTGCCCGTGTAAACTCCCTGAATTATCACATCTTGAGGGGAAAAGTGATCAGCAGCAAGAACTTTGTGCCCTCTGTCACCTGACAGTGAACGAGGAATTGAGATACTTTTATCTAGGTTGCAGCAGTAGGTAAACTCACTCCAGTTAAACAAAAATCCGAGCATCATTCCCATCGGTGGGGGAGGCTCCTTTTCACTGAGCAGCTTCTCCTCAGTCAGCCTTCCTGGGAATCCGGCCCATCTTGGTGCGGATGTTGCGCAGTAAGAAGAAAGCCACTGTGCTGCCGGTGCAGGTGATTTCGGCTACCCAGAAGGCTGTGGCCCAGCTGTACTGCTTGGCAATGGTACTGAAGGGCAGTCCAGCCAGAAACCCCCCAACTGCAAGGAGAAACAAACAGAACACCAGCAATGCTCGAGCCTCAGTTTGATCTGCTGATACTTGGGTTTGCACATGTAAGGATTTCTCGGGCATGGTTCGAACTCAAAGCGCAAGGCAAAAGCCCGTCAGACACAGCAAGAAGCATCCCTGAGGCTCCCAGCTCTATTACCTCCGCTTCCTGGGAGGCTTCCCATGACCGGGAGCTTGGTCCCTGGCGGTGGACAATGCTCCAGCAAGAACACAAGTGGGATTTGTTTGGGTTTGGGGGAAATGGGCACTACTTACTATTGGCCATGAGGGCCACTATGGCATGGGAGGTGCCGCACAGGTTGGCAGGGGCGCTTTCGTTGGCAATAACCCCGAAGAGGGCGATGGGCCCGTACGAGGAGAACCCGAACACAGCTCCCAGAGTCAGGATCCACAGCTGCGAATACACGTTAAGATCAGAAACAGGAGCCATGCACCCTCCCCTGTCAGTCAACAGCTGCCAACCAACCGTGATGCTACGGCGGGACGGGGGAGTTTTGACATTTTCGGGCTGACACCGACTCCCTGGCCTGCTGACAGAAGAGCTCAAGCCCATGGCAGACCCCGTGCGGTGCTCTCGGCCACCACGAACCCCCCTCTCTCCCACAGTTCTGCCCCTACCCCTGCTCCCACAACAGGAGCCATTTTGCAAGAGAACCGGACCATTGAGGAGAGATGGGCAAAACTGCAGGAGAGGTGCGGACCGGGTCGCTTGAGAACGATCCTGGAGTCACCAGCTAACAGCTTTGCTCATTTTAGGTGCGAGCGGCTGGTCAGAGCATCTTTACTTGCAAGAAACCACTATCTGTCAATCTCTATGTTACTAAACAAACACAAACCAACCCCCAAAACCCTGACAGCTTGAACTTCAGCCTTAGCTCACGTGTGAAAGGACAGCAAAGGGTAACTTGCTCTCCTCAAGGTTATAGCACGCTTTGTGAACTACAAACACCATTTCAAGACGTGCAGGAGTAAGTAAATGCCATCTTATTTTCCAGATGGGAAACAGAAACAAAGAGTTAGGAAAACACTTGCAGAAAAGCAAGCAGAAAGGCATGTACAGGAGCAGGATTATTCTTCCTGAGCCCACTCGCAGGACTCCTTAACTGGCTGCCAAATGTCCCCAGAACCTCTGAAATCAGAATTTGCAAGTTCTATATCCAGACTTTCAAAAGTCAGTCAGAGTAATCAAAAGACTACAAGAAAAGGCTCCTGTTATGAAACCTGCAGTCACCTCAGTTCTAAGTTTTGTAGTGCTAACCAACCTCCCAGAACAGCAAAAGCAGAAACAGGCAGAGGGAAGAAAAATGCAAGGCAGAAACCTCATGTTCCTTGAGGCCTGTAAGGTCAGCTAGAGGCTGCAAGGCTGCAGTCCAGAAGTGAGTTTCCTGAAGAAGAAACAAGGGAAAGGAGAAAAGAGGTTTCATTTATCCAGCACCACGCAGGCAGAGGCAAGTCACGTCCAGGCTAGAGCAGGTAACGAAGGCCACCCAAGCCATCCTTGGCAGAAGCTGCCCAGCCCAGGCACGGGTTACCTTGGGAGACTCGCTGGTGACCGTGACTCGGAAGAGGAACATGGACACGCACATCCCGGCCATCATGGAAAGCAGCAGCGCGTGCCGGGGGTTCCCATAGCTCGACAGACCCACCTGCGGCAGAGGGAAGGAAGCGGGGGGTGGAAGCTGGAAGGACTCTTGCTTTACACTGGCAGTAACCGGTGGCATCCACCCTGCCCGGTCAGACACATGGAACGTGAGCCAAAGTGGACCTTTCAGCAGGGCTTCTCGGTTCAGTTTAGGGCTGCCCGCAGCCCAGCTGTGCTAAACAAGATGCTCTTAGTGACAAACGACACTTCAGTTATCTACTGCACCCTACTTCCACCCTGAATTTGGCTTCAGATGCCACCACTGGATTTTAATGCAGGTTCTTTTTCAGCCAGAAGACAGCTGTCAACAACCAGATCTCCTTCAACAGGGAAACATGGAGAGCACAGTAAAGCCAACAAATAAACCAGACCAAACACCTTCAAAAAGGGGGTTTGGCAGCTGTCCTCATGCACCCAGCAGGGCTGCTAAGGGCCTATCTCTCAGCTGTACCAGGCAGCAGCCACACCAGCCCAACTGAGCACCTTCCTGGAGCTGTGGGGATGGGTCCTGTCCCTCCCAACCCACCTCTGAGTGAAGGAAGAGAGACGGGTCAGCCAAGAATGCTCTGATTTTCAAAAGCCCCACCTCAGAGCAGGGTAGTTTAGACAGGGAACTGCTTCCAGAAGAGCAGCTTGGGAAGACAGAAGAAAGAAACAGCACTGAGAGTGGCTGCTTTGCAGCATGAGGCAGCAGCTCCCTAACTCTGCATTCTGGGTATCCTGGATCTCCAGAGCAACACGAACAAGCAAAGTGTTCTGCCCCACTGCTGGTGCAGGTATTAGAGAAGGGGGAAACGTGCAGCAGTTCAAATCGATGCTGTGTTAACTGCCCAGCACGCCCGAGGGTCCAGGTTACTTACTCTTGCTACTGCTCTGTCAGAAAGGTATCCAGCCGCAATGCTTCCCACCAGACCCCCGATCTCCAAGGCGCTCATGTAGGAGCTACCTAGAACGCAGGTGAAGCGAAGGACAGGCCATCAGGTTTGGTCATGGAGCTGCTGCATGCTTTAGACCCCGCTCAACTGCTGTCAGCTCCCAGCAAGCTCAGAGCAGCTCTGAGACCTGACAAGACCCTCCAGCTCAGCCTTGTCCAGGGATGCCTGCCTGCCAGTCCCAGGAGGGCCCTGGCACTGGGGCTGTAACTTCAGCACTGGCTTATGTCAGTACCTACATGTACCTGTGCAGACAGTCAGGATGCAGGTGAGCAAGTCCCTCAGACAGAGATCCCTGTGTCCTTTTCCTGCTCCCAGCCAAGCTCTGGGCAACAACAGCCACACAGCTTAACAATGGCAGCTTCACAGCTTACCCACAAGCATGGACTGTCCCCTCTCCTGGATCAGGAACAGCTGTCCCCAGTCAGTACAGCACGTTTTCACTCCAAAAACGACCAGGTAGCCTGTTGAGAGCACCCAGAGGTACGGCGACAGCAGCAGCTCTGTCAAAGTGCTGTTGTCATTGGAGGAACCTGCGAGGAAGATCAGGAGGAGCGTTACCACTGCTTGAGCATTGCCACAGCTTGAAGCACACCAGCTCAGCGGCACGCCAGACAGATCTGAGAGCGGGATTCATGCGCCAGGACATCCCTACAGAGGTGGATATTCACAAAGGGAGATATTCATAGGGAACGAACGCTTTACCTCCCCCTTGTTCTGGGTTTGCAGTGATTCCAGAATCTTTTCCGTCAATTTATTCCACATTCATTCAAGATTTCAAAAGAACAATCAAAACACTCCTCCCAGCAACGCTCTGTGTTGCGGCTGCCAATAAACCCTCTGCAGAGGTTGCTAGGAAAATTGTCTGCTCCTCCACACTTTGTGCCAATGTTTTTAGCAGCGCCCGTGACAGCCACTACGCAGACCCAAGCTCAGATGCTGGCTTTCAGGTCTTCCCTTGATTTTCACTTCAGGCTGTGAGGAATGCCTACAAACGTAACCCATCCTCCCCAGGAAAGGCTCTGGGGAAGCAACACTGCTTTCTTACACAGAGAGGTCAAGTCTATGCATCTCAGGACAGTGAGGAACATCGGCTGAGTTTCCACTCGCCTCTCAAATCCTACAGCAAACTTGTGTTGCAATTCCCCTCTACCTGTTCTGCTTTCAGAAAAGCTCCATACTCAGTGGTCTGAACAAACATTTACTAACTAGCTGTCCTACGCTAGGACACAAAACCCTGAGCAGAGTCCACCACAAGCCAGGGGTCAAGAGAACCTACACAGGGGAAGGGGAGAGCTGCCTGTCCTCTGCCACCATGGAGAAGCCGGTCAGGCTTAAGGAAGCATTCCCTGCTGTTGCGTTGCTGTAGCCCAGACACAGTCCCCTTCCTGTAAGGTTACACTTGGGCTTGGTTTAGAGCTTCAGCATTCAGAATAAAGCTGCTGAAAGCAAGGCCTTGCACATGCCCACCACGCGGTGATTGCGGGAGTCGGGAAGGATGGAGGGCTCAGGACACCGGGAGCAACTCGCCTGAGCTGGAATACACACAGAGGGCACCAAGGTTGTCTGCTTACAGCAAAGCCTCGTGCTCACCTTTCTTCCCTTTCTTGGCTCCTTGGTCGATGTTGGGCAGCCCAACATCCGAGGGCTCATTTTTAATGAGGACAAGGCAAACAAAAGAAACAACCACACAGATGAAGCCGGAGCAGGACAGAGTCACGCGCCAATCGTAGTTCTGGGATGCAAGAGCAGCGATAATGGGGCCTAAGCCTCCGGCCAAGTTCATGCTTGTAGACAGGACTGACCACCACGTCCCAAACTGCGACGGCTCAAACCACTGTGTAACAACAAGAAAACAGGTGTGAGATCTGAGACAGAGAGCGATGCCGCACCTGAAAACCCACAGTTGAGAGCCATGCTGCGGGTTTGGGGCACCGCAGGCGCCCATAGAACCATGGAATCGGGTAAAGGGAGCACCCACTGTGCTCCCTCAGTCCTGCGGGGAACTCCACACGGCTCCAAGGCGTTGCCATTTACAGACCGTGAAACTGAGACATGGTCCAGGAGAGGCAAACTGGAGAGCACAGGGTTCTGCACACCCCTGCCAGGATCAGCGTCCTCCTGGAGAGGTCTGCTGGCACGACACTGCACGCGGATACGCGGGGAGTCACAGGGTAACTTTAGGACTCCCTGCTAAGAATCAGGCAGGATCAGCTCTGCGTTGCAACGTGCTCTCAGAGCCAGAACTGCTGAGGTGGCTGCTGTCAGCGGGAAAACGTCCGAGAGCTACGCTCACACACGTCTTCAGCCAACACTGTTGTTTCTGTGATCTGGGCCCTTCCTTTGTGTGTCCTTTTCTGGCCAGCTAGTTGAGCTGGATGCCGTGCAGAAGAGCAGGGCCACTGTCAATCCCCCCCCATCCTGCAAGCACGTGCATTCCCGGATTTCACATCTTTCCAGAGAGGTAAGCACACAGCCGACCTCCCTTCCTTCTGTCCAAAGGCACCAACCAGTCCGATCCCAAACACAGACGGGAGCTGGAGGCTCAGCTCCTGCTGTTCCTCTGCACGTTACCTACTTTTCTACCTGGACAGCCTGTGGTTTGCAATTCCCTAGTCCCCCAAGCATGCAGGTGGAATTCTGCTCATTGCCCTTTGCCCAGCAGCAAACTGCCATAACAGCAGGGAGACAGCACACCACTGCCTTCGAGCCGGATTCCCACAGCTCACACCTCTTGCAGTGCATAAAGTCTCCCACCACAAGACGCGACTTCTCAAACTGAACTGGAACCAAGGCACGGGCTAAGCCTCTTTTGGAACCTTTGCCGTAAAACCCACAACCTCATACGTGGGCAACTGTCGTCAGGCACAAGGCTCGGCCACAGACGTGCACCTCCTTGGCTGGAAGGAGGCAGGGGAGCTGCGCTGGGTCCGGAGCGCACGCTCCTGCTCAGAGCGGCAGTCGGGAGCAGCGTCCCCACCGCCCGCACTCACCTTCCGCAGGACCTTCCCGCAGGGCGGCCAACCCATCCCCTGGGCCAGGCCGTTGAGGAACCAGAGCCCCGCGAAGGCCGCGACGGTGGAGCTCCAGGAGAAGACCACGTTGACCAAGCCCACCATCAGGAGCCCGGAGGAGAAGAGCCAGCGGGCGCTCGCCCGGTCCGACAGGACGCCGCTGACGAACTTGCTGATGGCGTACGCCGCGGACTGGCTGCTGGTGATGAGACCTGCGGCGGGCCCGTCCGTGAGAGCCCGCTACAGCGAGCGGCGGCGCGGGGCAGGGGCAGCGCGGGGACCGGCACTCACCCAGCTCGTCCTTCCCCAGCGGCACCTCGGCCATGACGGCGGGCATGACGAACGAGAAGGTCTTGCGGTTGAAGTAATAGAGCGTGTACCCGGCGAACATGGCCGTGAAGATCACGGCGCGGTACCGCCCGTGCCCGCCGCCCGCCATCCCGCCGCGCGTCCCGGGCAGGCTGCGCTCAAATGTCAGCCCCGAGGAGATAGCGAGGAGAGCGCCTCGGCCCCTCGGGGATCGGGTGGCGCAGCTATTCTGGGCATCCCCTCCCCGGGAACCGACCAACCCGCGCCGGGGGTCTGGCACCCGCCCCAGCGCCACCGGGGAGGGTGGTGGGGTCTGCCCCGGAGCTGCTCCAGCACTGCACCCGGGGGGGGGGCTGCACAATCTCTGTGATCTCTCCCCATTGTCTCCATGGGACCTGCCAGCCCCCGCCATGAGGCCCCTCCCTTTGGGCACCCTGGTGCGGTGTGAGCCGGGTGGGCACCATGGTGTGTGCACCATGGTGTGTGCCAAGCAGGAGTGGGGCTGGGGCACAGGAGGAGTCAGGGGGGGATATAGTGCAAGTCCTACACCTGGATTGGTGCTATCCGACACACAGCTACAGGTTGGGCAGAGAAGTGATTAGGCCCTACCCTATTATTAGGGGCCCTCGTTCTACTATCCCAAAAGCAATCTTTCCATACACCTTGAGTTTTTCCATTTCCCTGATAATTTCTTTTCCCTAAGGCTGCAATGGTTGCATGAGTAATTGTTCAACTAAATTTTTTCCTTTCATTAGTGTCTTGGTTGCGGTACACCCTCCATGCTTCCTCAATCAGCTTTTCGATATCTCTCTGTTCCTCTGCTCTAAGTTTTTGTAGTCTCTTTCTAATAGCATTTGAGGATTGTCCTAGAAAGAGTGATACCAGCTGCTCCCTTCTCTGGTAGTATATATTCGCACTGTTCCTATAATCTATCCAAAAATTCTGTAGGAGTTTCACCTGTGTTTTGTTTGACAGCATATCAGCTCCCCAATTCACGAGTTTAGGAATTGCATGCTCCAATCCACATGCAATCCATGTTTCATAACTTTTGAGAAGTTGATAATGGTTGGGGTTATTATAATCCTGTTGTGGTTTATCTGTAGGGACATAATCGCTTGCATTTCTCTGCAATGTTTCTGCAGCAATTAATGCCTGAACATGGGTTCTGGCAGCTTTAAGTACTAGTTCCTTTTCAGTGCCTGTGATTGCACCCAGTATTAAATCAGTATTGTCCTAATCCGGATCTAGGCCTTTAGTGAAGGTTCTGAATATTTTTGCTACTCCTGCGGGATCATCTCCATAGGTCCTTGCTATCAATTTCCAACTTTCTAAGTCTCCCATAGAGAAATTCACCTTTAGTCTCCTGGGTTCCTCAGGTCCCGCAGCTTTGCTAAGGGGGGCTTGTATCATGCCTTGAATGACGCCCTTACCTTTTACTCTGGGTGAGGCTGATGGAGCTCGCAGCTTGGATCCCATCTGCCTGCTTAGCGGCGAAAGAGGCCGGAGTTCTGCCCCCTTCCCCTTTCCTTTCGCCACTTGACACTCCGGAGAAGGGGAGGAGTTGATGCTTTTTCCCTGCGGCTAGCATTTCCTCAGCCTCTCCCTCCCTTTTACGTTTCAAGCATCTCTGGCCTACAGAACAGGACGAGCAACACCGCTTCGATTTCGCTACTCCTTGCTTTTTATCCTCTCTTTCTAGAGTTAATACAAATGGATCCTTGGGTGCTGTGTCTATCCCACACTCTTTCTGCCACTCTGGATGTTCCCAGAGTGTGAAAACCATATCTGCATAGAAGACTTCATCCCACTTTCCTTCCCTTTCTAAGAAGGGCATTAACTCTGTCATTGTATCATAGTTTAAGGATCTGCTTTCTGGCCATTTTTCTCCTCCTCCCAATTTATACAACGGCCACCACTGGGTACAGTATTTCATCAAAGTCTTTTTGATCGTGATTCCTCCTGGGAGATCCCAAATTTCCTCCCAGTGTTTTAAGACACATCCCAGAGGACTTTTAAGCATTAGAGTTGAACTTTCCTGTTTCCCATTTTTACTTGCCTTGCCTTACCCACCTGGTATTTTGTTTTCTCAGCACAATATACTTTAATTACTGGCACAACCTATACCATTCAGACCAAATTCTGCACCCCGTGCAGTAAAAATCCCATTTGGATTTTATCCAACTTTTTCGTTACACTGGATGTAACTTGGAGCGCATCCCGGTTGACCTTCATTCCCGGGATGAAACAAGCACACCTCAGTCTCGGGGTAATACACATTAGGCTTTGCCCGTCCCCGGCTGGTTCAACTGCAGGAGGACAGGAGCTCGGACCAGCACTCCGCACTCACTTCATACTTACCTGCACGTCTCACACGTAAGTTCACCCGGGGTCTGCCTGGGGCACGGGTTGGGCCCGGATGAGCTCTAAGCCCCCTCCACCCAACCCACTCGGCGGCTCCCCGCGGCACGGCTGCCGGCTCCCCGCTGCCCG
>JAOEHX010072428.1:0-13757 GCA_025448015.1 Bolborhynchus lineola | reverse complement strand
TTTAAAAAGCTGTGGTATCAGCTTTTTAAACATTAATGCTGTCTGCACAGAAGCAAGGATAGCCTGTCTTCTCCCTGCACCATGCAACTTCCACATAAACTTTATTCTTTGTGCCCTCAATAGGTACCTCTTATAAGAGGCAGTGGGAATACGCAAGCAGTATTGCTTGAAGGTGTGAGGCAGTTCTTGCTACCTTTTTATGGATCATGTTGCATGTGTAAGCTGATGTGAAGCTCTCATTCTCAAGTTGGTTGAGGAGAAGCAGAAGGGCAGACTGATGTGTAACTGTGCCTGGTGTCACTACCAGTAGAAGCTTCCCCATGTCTTCTTGAGGACCTTTGTATGTGGTAGCTGTGTTGGGGGATGCTGCAGTTGGGCAGTAGTTCCACAGAAGATGACAAAGATGATGGGGGGGGGAGGGGAACAGGACCTTAGATCCCTTGTTGTTTGTTCCCAAGAGAATGGTTCTCCCAAGGGACAGTTGAGTCTTCTACTTG
This sequence comes from Bolborhynchus lineola, assembly GCA_025448015.1. Lineage (NCBI taxonomy): Eukaryota > Metazoa > Chordata > Aves > Psittaciformes > Psittacidae > Bolborhynchus > Bolborhynchus lineola. Next base: position 13,260 of record JAOEHX010072428.1, on the reverse strand, counting down.
TGTAGAGAAAGATGTCAATTAGTAAATCTGGTATTTCAGTTGCTTAATTAGTATCATAGAACAGTTTGGGTTGGAAGGGCCTTTAAAGCTCATCCAGTTCCAGCCCCCCTGCCGTAGGCAGGGACACCTTCCATCAGACCAGGTTGCTCCAAGCCCTGTCCAACCTGACCTTGAACACTGCCTGGGATGGGGCAGCCACAGCTTCTCTGGGCACCCTGTGCCACTGTCTCACCGGCCTCGCAGTGAAGAACTTCTTCCTAATATCTAATTTAAATCTGCCCTCTGTCAGTTTAAAGCCATTCCCCCATGTCCTATACCTACAGGCCTCTGTCAAAGACACCTCTCCAGATTTCTTGTCAACCCCTTCAGGCACTGGAAGCTACTCTGAGGTCTCCGTGGAGCCTTCTCTTCTCCAGGCTGAGCAAGCCCAGCTCTCTCAGCCTGTTTCCATACTAAGGGTCCTCCAGCCTTCTGATTATCTTTGGTCTCCTCTGGACTTGTCCCAGTAGGTCTGTGCCATTATTATGTCGGGGATCCCAGTACTGCAGATGTGGTCTCATGAGAGCAGAGCAGAGAGGGAGAATAACGTCCTTCAACCTGCTGGCCATGCTGCTGGTGATGCAGCCCAGGCCGTGGGTGGTTTCTGGGCTGCAGGCACACTACTGGGTCATGCTGAGCTTCTCATCAACCAGCACCCCCAAGTCCTCCTCAGGGCTGTTCTCAGAGTTTTGATAGCAGCTTTTTTTTTTTTTTTAATTTTTTTTTTTAGGTGCTCTCCTCCTACCCCTCTTTGGAACAAACAGTTTAGAGATAATTTGGATTTTTCCTGTAAAAGTCCAGGTCTGTTTGTAGTAATCAGTTGTGAAATGGGAAAATCTGACTTGTCTTGGCCACCAAGTCAGGGTTTTGTCTTCATTCTGACTTTTTTTAAACTCTCTGGTACCTGCTTTAAAAAAGAGTAAGTTTAGGCTATAAGTAGTGTTCTCAGCAAATTACCCTACAGTCTCCTGGTCTGTTGGTACCCAGAAGTCACACACTATTACTTGTGCAAAATAAGTAACAGATCCTCCTGTTTTCCTAGAAACGGATGGAAATTTCATGAGTTTAAAGCCGGGCTTTAGACTTCAAAAAGCAGGTTTGAAAATACCTGATTTTTCTGTGGGTGACTAAAATTTAGGGCTCTTTCCCTTTTCCCTCTTATTCCACTTCTAAAGCTGTCATAAATCTGGGAACAAAAGGAAGCTGAAATTTAACTCCCACTTGCCAAGATAAAAGTCTTAATTCATTATGTTTGATTTATGGCAATAAAAAAAGTGTTCCTTTGTATGTACTGGCCTTTAGTTCAGAGCCTCAGAAAGTGCTGTCTCATTTCTGAAATTAAAAGCTTTAACTTCCTGAAATTCACTTGGGAAGGAAGAATGAGGAAGGTGAATAAAAGTAAGGTAAGAGGAGAACTGTTCTCTTCCAAGATTTGCAGGCTTGCAAACTGCAATTCCTTCCTATTCAGGCTAGCAATTTTGAGGGAAATGGTAAATGATTCCAGAAGTTGTTCTGTGATATAGTTTGGTAATTTTATTAAAAGCTCTTTTAAGGTCTCTCTAAAACAATGAGGGAGCTTTTTTTATTACTGTAGTTAGTGAAGGAAATAATGAGGGGAAAACCTGTTCAAAACCTAATTTTTCTTTTCTTTTTTTCCCCACAGGATTTTTGATATAGCAGAGCAAAAGCACAATGGAGTTCTACGAGTCTACCTACTTTATCATCCTCATTCCTTCTGTGGTTATTACAGTCATCTTCCTCTTCTTCTGGCTTTTCATGAAAGAAACATTATATGATGAAGTCCTTGCAAAACAGAAAAGGGACCTAAAGTTTCCACCTACCAAGACTGATAAAAAGAAAATGGAAAAGAAAAAGAACAAGAAGAAAGAAGCTCAGAATGGGAACATCCATGAGTCTGACTCTGAAAGTACACCTCGGGACTTTAAGCTCTCTGATGCCCTGAGTACAGATGAAGAGCACATCGCTCCTGCTCCCTTGAGTGTGACTGAAGCATCTACTGGCATTAGAGAACGGAAGAAGAAGGAGAAGAAGCATAAGGCTGTTCAAGATGATCACGTAACTAAGGAGTCGGAAGGATCCAAGTCTTCAGGCAAGAAAGTAGATCCAGTCCCTGTTACAAAACAGCCCACTCCACCATCTGAATCAGCAGCATCTAAGAAGAAGCCTGGGCAGAAGAAGCAGAAAAATGGAATGGGTATCTGATGTTGCATATGCTTCTTGCACAGAACGCCAAAACTGTGTTCTGCTTTTTGCAAGGCCACAGAATGTCTCTCACAACTGTTCTGCCTGATCTCTGCAGGGCAAAGCTCACTTCTAACCTTTTCCTTTTTATGAGCTGTGCTTTTTTCCCAGTTTTTCATCTGGCAGCAATGCTCTGGTTTTCCTCCTCCTGTCCTTACTTTCTTCTATTAAAGATTGTTGAGTGGAACAGAGTAGGTTATATCTCTGCTGTCAAAATTTTGATTACCTGAAATTAGATGTTTGCTGCATGCATGGTAATGTCAAGCTGTGGGAAAGTAGAGTGCTAAGAGCGACTGCTCTGATAAGGTATCGCATCTAGAGAAACTCCATAGCAGACTGTGCAAAATAAATCACTGTTTAAGTGTAGACCTAACACACAAAGAGGAGTTTGGTGGCTGATTCATGCAAAGAAGCACTTACAGCTGCTTCCCACCCGCTACACCTCTGTAATTGAATGGAACTAATGCTGGAAGAAAATTGGTCCAGCCATTGTAACTGAAACATCCAACCTAGAATATAGCAAAACCTGCAGTCAGAATTGCCTTTTACTGTCTTGACCATATTCTTATCAGAAGCTGACGTCTCAGTGTAGAGTTAGGAGTTAAAAATGAATAAAAATACCCAGTTTCAGAAATAAATGAAAGCCAAGGTACTTGCACATCACCCTTTTGAGGCGCAGGCGTAATAGGTTTGTTACAGGGAGTGAGGTTAAAAGAATGACATTGCTGCTTGATGTGGTGGATTTTTTTTCTTTTTATGAAAAAAAACCAACCCCAAACCAAACCCAAAACGAAAAGGAGAAAAAAGACCCACCCACTACCACCAGAAAAAGTATCAAATCTCATTTGTGGGTGTTCTCTGAAAAATCTGTGGCATGGTTATAATGTGGTCTGCAAGCGCTGTTCTGAGGGCAGCCACAACTAACTCTTATCCTTGATTACAAGAGCTAACACCATAACCCTGAACTGTGTGTGTCGGCTCTGACAAGATTATTATATAGCACAGGCTGTCCAAAAAGATAAGAGTTGTTTCTAGTGAGAAATTTTTTTAAAAAGAACAGTTCCCTTATGTCAAACACTTGTTTTCTGCTTCTCACAGTCCCAGTAGCTGGGGGTGTGTGTTTAAAGTGCCCAAGTGGATTCACTGGGGGGAGGAAGAATACTTGTTGCGAACAAGAAACTAGTATGGGTAACGTGCTGTCTGCTCTGTCACAGTAAAACCTGGATTGGATTTGTTAAACAACTTTGTGTTCCTGTATGTTCTGCTTGCAGATAAGATTCCTGTCTGTCAAAACACTAGGTGCTGTGGCTCTTGACTCTGCTGAAGTTTTCTAGTGCTTTGGGGTTTCATCTGGTATGGGAAGTGTGTGCGTTTGAACGTATGTGTGTACATATGTATGGATAACTTCATGTTCTCATTTAAAAATGAGTGCTTTTTCTGGGAGTGGACTTTGTGGCTATTCCAGATTTACCGGTTTAAAAGTAATAATGCGAATATACAGAAGAGTGTATTGTCGTAATTATCTGTTACAGATGATCAAGATGCTAAGACTGATTCTGTTGTATCTCCTGCCAAAAAACAAGACCCAGTGCTGCTCCATCAGGAGATAAAGCAAGAAAATGTATCTGGAAGGAAGAAAGTCTGTGCAAAGAAGCAGAAAGTTGATAATGGTGAGAATACAGGCTTGGCTCAGATAAACCTAACAAGCCTTTTTGCCATCCATGCTTCAGTTTCTCTTGCTTTGGAAAAGAAACTCACAGAATAACACTTTTGATTTGAAAAGGCAGGAATTCCAGGTAGGAGAGATTGCTCAGCCTGAGGTGCTGTTAAGTTTGATGAATGTCTGGTGCCACTGAACATGGGATGATGCCGTGAACCTTTCTGAGCAATTTTGGATTCAAACATTTGTGCTTGAATTGAGGAGTAATGTGTTGACTTACAGTATAAACTCAGCAGGCTCTAAGTTGCTCTAATTAAGGCATGTCTGGAACTGCTGCAGTTTCTGCCTCAAACAATATTGGAGTTTTAGTTGGATTTTTTTGCCAGTTGCTTTGACCACGTTCTCTCATTGTCCTTTTGTTCGCTGATTCTACAGCATAAACTGTTCGTCTTTGCTGCCAAGGCCTTTACTGTTTGTCATCCCTTGTTTTCTGCCAAGATGCTGTTTCTTGTCTCCTCTTGGCTCAGTGTGCCTTTGTGTTTGTTTTTTTTTTTTTTGTTTTGACAATTAGTGCTGTTGTCCCTGTAGGTTTTGGGAAGAACGTGACCATTAAGTTCTGTGAGGCCTCCTTGTTAGCTTCTCAAAACTCTTCTTGCTGGGACAGCTATGAAGAACTTGGCGGCTGTTGGACTGCTCCTTGAGTACACACTGTTGACCAGTTTTCTTTATGCTTTGGGCATGTTAACAGTCCAAATCAGCAGTGGACCTTAGTCAGACTAGAGTAAGGTTCCCAGTAGTGCAAGGTTCCTATATGTTGTAGCAACTGGAAAGCTTTCAGATTATTCCTGGAAAAAGCTTACTGATGGAGAACCGATGATGTGATTGTCCTTTATGGATGTTCTTACGCTTTTCCTGATGCATCCATTGCTCTTTGTGGGGCATTTCATGGACCACAAACTTGTCTGTATATGCCAAGTGTTAGTACGAGTTCAGCTAGCATTCAAGCTAAGCTGTCAGTGGTACATGGGAATGGCTCATGCGTTATTTGAATGCTAGCTGTTCTCTTTTAAAGCTGCCTCTCCAAAATGACAGAGGCAGAATTAGCTGTGGTAAGAATTTAGGTTAGCCAAGACAGTACTATGGGAATCTCAGATGTTACTGACACTGCAAAATGTCTCATTGATATTATGAGTAGGTTTTGAAAGGAGGTGGAGTTAATAAGGAAAGGAAGGGAAAAGGTGAAGATGGTAAATGGGTTAAGTGGTGGATATTTCTGCTAGAGATCTCACTTCTGAGTTTGCATTGTACCTGCAGGTGTTGCTGGCTGCTTAAGTGGGAAAGCTCTAGCAGGTGACACAAAAAGTCCATCTGGCCTATTCTGCTCCTTAGCAGCAGCCAGAACATGAAAGTGTTTTATAACTGGTACTCTGGCAGCCAGGAATACATATTTGTCTTGCAGTGATGCCTGAAACCTTGCATCCCACCCAGTTCATTCTCTCTCTGGTCTGCTGTGTGGCATCTGTTGTCCATTGGCTTTTCAGTCTGGGCTGGCTGGGTCTGATCTTTCTTGCTGTAATATGGCTCTCTCTATAACATCTTGCATACTTGGCAGTGTGACCAGAAGCTCAGGAGCTGGATGAACAGCAAATCCAGCTCTCCTTGCCATATCTGTTGTCCTTGGTTTTCCTCTCCCCTCCCCTGCTTTTGTCTCAGCATTGCAGGCTGTATGTAAAGTTCTTTGGGAAGAGGCTGATCCTCACTATTTTTATACAGTGCTGTGTGAATGGAAACCAGAGGTCGGTCAGTACCTCTGGGTACCTGTCTGAATATTAATGATGTCTAGAGTCTGCTCTGACAGGTGATACCTTTATTAAGTATAGTTGAGTTTGCATGTGAGAAGCTTGGTTACTGTCCCTACTGTATATTTTGCTGGAATGGTTTAGTTCACAGGTGATGTAACCTGAGTGAAAATGCTGGCAGTAAGGTACCAGTGTTTAACAGAATAGGGACAAAATTCTTGACTTTTGTCACACTTTGGGGATGTGGAATGATTTCATACACATCCGCAAGTAAACCTGTCTTGATGCTCTGTGCAGCTTTCTCATTAAAGTGAAATGGAAGTCAAATTGTAAAGAGTCTTCTCTGCTACTTGCTAAAATGCTAAAAGGCAGCTTTGGAAATAGGAATTTAGTTGAAGCTATTAAATTGCTTTGCATTAGAGACCCTTATTTAATGAACTTACCTGAAGAGCTAAATGAGTTAAGCTGTGAAGGATAATAGAAATAAAAAGCATAACTATTGAGGTTAATAATCCAATGCTTTAATCCAACTCTCTCTAATGTGTTGTATATCTTTTCTAAAAATGTTCATGTTAATTATTACAAACCCATCCTGTGGACTTTTGATTATAGTTCTGGTGGATGAACCTCTTATTCAAGCCACTACTTATATTCCATTGATGGATAATTCTGATGCTGGCCCTTTGGAAAAGCGAGAAGGCGTTGAAGTAGCAAAACAAACTGTTAATGAGGGGATCCAGAAGAGCAGTGGCAAGAAACTAAAGAACGAAACAGATAAAGGTAAGAAACTGATATGGCGTCTCTCTCTGGCATAGCCTGCTTGTGAACCTGGAGAAGGAAAACACGCTGTGTAGGAACCTCTTATGTACTGGGAAGAAGTGATTTGAAGAAAACATTTGTGGTGGCAGGACACTATTTGTTCTTGTTTGTGCTCATTTCTCCCCTGTCTTTGGCACTCTTGAAAGGGCTTTGTGCCATCTGAATCCCTTTAATGCTGACTGTAGGCTTTTGTGTCCTCACAGTAAGCAAACGGGTGATCGCAGACCACACAGATGCATGTTGAGCTAGTTTTACAGTAGATTATTCAGGCATTGCTATGGGATGAGCTTTAAACCAAGAGGTTTTAGTTCAGGCTGTTGGAGTCTGCCTGAGAGTTGGAGTGCATCCTATGTGCTCTGGAGCTGTTCCTGCAGCTAGTTGGGGCTGAGCAGGCAGTGTGTATCTCTGGGTGCAACACAGTTACCTGGAGAAGATTGCCAGTGGAAATAGTCTGACAATTTTGAGGAAGACTTTGACTTTTCCTTTCAATGCAGTTTGGTTGGGACAGGGAAGCTTCCTTCATATTCTCCCACGGGGGCCTGGAGTGATTCATGAGCGTTGTGTCCCACCCTGAAACTTTAAATAGGCTGCTGACCTGCTCAAAAAGTACTAGGCTTACTGAGCTGTGAGGTGAGACCCTCAGATTTCTGAGCAGCCAGAGAGGAGAAGCCAGGTGACTGAGCAGTGATTCACAGGGCCTCAGGTTTGTGCAGAAGGCTTGCTCTCCAACAGTGTCTGCTTTGTCACTCGCTGCACTCTTAGCAACATCTCTTTTTAGACTTGTCTTCTAAAATGCTCACTTAAAAGCTTCCCAGCTTCGCTTTGTTATCTAGATTAGATTCCCACTTGCCTGAGGCTTCTCTTGTGCTTCTAGCTCAATGGCTGCATATTACTGCCCCAAAGCATCAAAGCCTCTCATGCACCCATCCCTTCTCATTTCCTTTGCAAGCTGTAACCTTCTCTATGCTTCTAATTCTTCTGTGTCAGCTGGGATTTGCCCTCCCAATATAGAAATCTGTCACTATTGTAATTGTAAGCTTCTTGGATGCAAGGGCAAGGCCTTTCTGCCTAAGCCTGGGGCTCCCTGAAGGCTGGTCTAGGCCACGCTACTATAGACTTCTGGCTAACTGGACAGTGGTCTCAGGATTTTGGTATTAATATCAGTATACGATACCAGGATTCGTGGTAAAAGGAAAAAAATTATGTCAGTGCAGCAGTGATGTGATCTGTGGCCAAGACTTAAGTTGGATATAGGACTAGGAGAGGGTGGGCTAGAATTTTTCGGTGTTTACCCCTCTTCTTGCCCCCCTTCCCCTCCATTTCTGTTTTTATGCTTGCTAATTTCTTTTAAGGGCTTAGAATCACTAACACTTTTTTGTTCTTCACTTATTTTTCAAACTCTGGAGAGGTTTGAGTTTGAAGTTTAGCTTCATTTCACTGGCATGTCTCCCGTCCTTTCATGTGTTGCACTGGTGATACTTGAGATACTGGGTGTGCTTCTGTTTACTGAAGTTAGGGGGCCACCTAATGACCTTTGTACATGCAGCCTGGTTTTTTTATATGAACCGTGTTGGTTTTGTTCCTGTTAGAATATAGTTAGTTGAATTGTGTTTCTTTCTATGTGTGTCATGGTTTAAGCCTAGCTGGTAACTCAGAACCACGCAGCTGTTCTGTTGCCCTGCCTCCAGGTGGGATGAGGAGGAGAATGAAAAGAATGTAAACCCTATGGAATAAGAGCAGTTTAATAACTAAGTATAGTATCAGTTTACTACTACTAATAAGGGAAATAACAAGAGGAGAGAATATGAAACTAAAAAGAGAAAGGAAAAAAGCAATAAACACAAATGATGCACAATACAGTTGCTCACCACCTGCTGACTGATTCCCAGCCCAACCCAAGCAGCAATCTGCCTTTCCTGGTGATTCCCCCCAGTTTATATACTGAGCATGATGTGCTGTAGTATGGAAATACCCCTTTGGCTGGTTTGGGTCAGGTGTCCTATGTCTGCTCCCTCTGGGCTTCTTGTGCCCCTCCTTACTGGCAGAGCATGAGAAGACTGAAAAGTCCTTGATCAAAGTAACCATTACTTAACACACCAGTGTGTTAGTTGTGGTTATCAGCATTGTTCTCGGATTAAAGCTGAAACACAGTACTGCACCAGCTACTAGGAAACAGAAAAATACTATTACAGCTGAACCCAGGACAATGTCTCTTTTCAAACATTTAGCCTTTAAGAGGGTTATTACTGATTTATCTTCCTTCTGCTGAACTCCTTCTGCAGAAGTTCATTTCTAAACTTACATTGAGCGACTATTTTTCTGGTTTCCATTTATTGTAATCAGAAATGTGCCAGTTTTTAAATTCATTAACTTGTCGTGTTCATATTGATTGTGGAGCCAGGCTGTCCTTCAAATTGAGAGCTCAGTTTGAATAACTGTCATAATACACTAAGAAAGGACTCTTCAAGTTTTCACATTTATGCTATTTTTTCTTCCAAATGTGTGTTATGCTTTGTCTTCTTGCTAGCAATGCTATAAATGTTACCAACTGTACAAACAAAGTGGTGGGATTTTTTTCCCCAAAACTATCAGCTGGCAGATTGTTCTTGGATTTAAGTTGGAGAGATGTTGGTTTTGCTGAATGTTCATGACCTCTTGCTTCTTGGCATTTCAGATGGAAAATAAATCTAGTAGATAATGATACCCCATCACATGCTGTTTTGAGGCAAAATAAATGATTCTGTATGGAGTCCAAAGTAAATATATCCTCCCTTGTGTTGCAGAGAATGCTGAAGTAAAATTTAAAGACTTTGTAATGTCCATGAAGAATATGATCTTCAATGAAGATGAGGCCCGTTGCATAGTGGAGATGTTAAAGGAAAAATCCAGTGCAATTCATGATGTCTTGCAAAAGGTGAATGACGGGATCGGGGTGGGGGAGAGGGATGGAGATGGGGACAGGGAGGGAAAGAAGACTAAATAAGCAGAAATTGGAAAAGATGCTGTCAAATCAGCTATATCAATGTTCTGTTGTATTTTCTGCATTCTATCTTGGAAAGGCTTCTTCCAGCTGGTCTGTGCATGCTTTGCATGCAGAAGGCAGTTGTCATATGTCTCTGTGCTGCCATCTGCCATCCCATGGGCTGGCTAGACAGGCTGCTGGCTTTTGACCGTTCATAAAGAGCAGACATAACCATGGTTAATTAAGGTATATATAGGTATAGTACTGCTGATGTGTGTGTGTTGGCATGGGGAAAGGCCATCTGGTGACTTTCAGGAGTCATCTTTCACAAATGTGTAAATCGAACAAACTATAGTAGAAATTGAGAAAAGCCTGCTGTGTCTGTGTACTTGATCAGTTAATTCTGTGTTTTGCAAGTCTCTTCATCTTAAAAGTCTATACATTCTAGTCTGCTGACTGCTTTGGATGTTTGTCTCTCATAGGATTGTAGGGCAGTTCACATTTGGAAGGGACCTCAGGGGATTTGTAGTCCAACCTCCTACTCAAAGCAGGGCCAGCCCTGAGGTCAGCAAATGCTGCCCAGGGCATTATCCAGCCTGCGTTGAAACCTTCCAGGACTGAGACTGCACAACCCCCTGGGCATCCTGTGTCAGTGCTCAGCAGTTCTTTCTCAATTTTTCTAGTAAGACGGAAGAGAATGATGACCTTGAATATCTTACAAATATCTGCTCCTCCCATTACTTGTTATGGTTGTCACTTTGAGCTTGTAACATCCTGTTTGTCACTTGAAGTCTTGCAATTCTGTATTTTTCTGCAGTTAGAATACCAGAACAGAAATGCAGAACTGGGTATTGTGTCAATTCAGTTGATGCAATATTACTAGCATATCACAGAATTTGGGTTGGGCGGGACTTGAGGATATCATGCAGTCCTGCTGCCTACTCAGAGCAGTTGAGTGCTAAATTCATAGCAAGTTACTCAGGGGTTTGTTCAGTTGGGTGTTGAAAATCTCCAAGGACAGAGACTTCCTATTCTTCTTAGGCCTTTGTTTCAGTGCTTGACAGGAAACCCAATGGTGGTACACTTGCAATGGGTATTGCCTGTTTTATTTGTAACAGCTGCCAGCTTGTTTTCTGTATTTTTTTTCTTTTAAAGGAACATTTGGTGTTAAAGCTAAACTTTTGGGATCAAAATGGGTTCCTGGGTTTGTATACAACAAAGAAATGTAGGTTTCTGTAGATAGGAAAATGTTCATATTTCTATCTGTAGCTTATGTATGACATGGACAGTGTGTTTTGTACTGCATGCATACACAAGACCATTAAAGGAGAACTTCCAAGCCCTGCATTCTAGAACTGATAAGTCTCTGTTTCTTCAGTTATTAGACTACACTGAGTGAAGTCTGGGCACAAACATTTAGGGAGTCTCACCCCTTACTGGAGTTACTTAACTTTTAGGACCTATATACGAGTAATAGGACTGTGGGTATTGTTCCTCTAGTTCTCTTCCCTGTCATACCTCAAACTTTGTGTGTCAGTGTGCCAGCAGAAACATAATTATGTCAGATGGAGGGTCTCCTGTGAAGTGGAATGAGAGGCCAGGTCAGTGTTCCCTTTTTTTCTTTGTAGTGAGATATTTCAGGAGGTTAGGTTTGTTGGATTATACCAGCATTGAGCACAGTTCAGACCTGGTGATCTTGGAGGTCCCGTCCAGCCTCAGTTATTGAATGATTCAGTATCTCTGTGTCTTTTCCCCATATTTCTTTTGGTAGCTCTTCTTTGTTTTCCCCAGCGCTGCCACAGCTGCTGTCTTCCAACATGAAAGCACCTTAAGAGCCCATTTATTCTCTTAATTGGTTTCAGTGCGTTTGAAAATGCATTTCCTTGCCTTAATGAGATTGATGCTGCAGGATGCATTAGCAGAACTGGGTACTGTTGGTGCCATGTATGCTGCACAAATGGATGATTTGGGGCAGGAGGGAGTGTTTCTTCCTCTCAGGTTTGCTCTGCTGCCTGCTAGTGTGTTGTGCAAGTATTTCTGGCATGTGTGATCATTTTTATGTACTCTTGCTGAAGGCTAGCAAGGCTGAATCGGCTGCAGCTGTACATCAACTACAAGACAAAGAGAAAATGCTCACTGCAATGAAGGAGGAGGCAGCAGTTGCAAAGGAGCAGTGCAAGCAGCTCACCCAGGTAAATACAGAGGGCTGTGGGAGAGGAGCGTGGGTTTGTAGGACTAGCAGCCAGCAAATGCTGGTTTACTGACCTTGGTAAAAACTGAAAGGTGAATTTTATTATGTTGGAGAAGTTTACCAAGACACTATGTTTGGTTTTATGATGCTATTAACATATTTATGCGGAGTTATTTTCCAGAGAGTTAAGTTACTGAGACTTTTAAGCTAAGACTTCTTTTCAAAAGATTACTTTTATAACTCTTCCTTTATGTGAGTGTAAGGCAGTTTTGTGGGTGCAAATATTAAACACCTCTTTTGCATTGCAGTCTTAATCCAGTATTCTGTAATTCACATGCTTATGTGCTTCTAGGCACAACAATCATCGGTTTTCTTCAAGAAGGAAGCAACAGAAGGTGTAGACTGCATGTGTAGCTCCTTGAGGTGCAGCTCTAATTGCTTTTGACTTATAGGAATGCTGATGTCTCTGTCAAGACTTACAGGAATGCTGATGTCTCTGACTTATAGGAAGGCTGATGTCTCTGAGGGTTTCAGAGGAAAGCAGTTATGGTAGAACAAATAATTAGGTGCAAATATGGAGTGAATTGGAGACTTTTGGTGGGAGGATTCTTAAGTTTTGGCTTGTTTGGAAAGCACATGGGCATTGTGTTCAGGAAGGTTGCATTGTGGGACAAGAAGATGGGTGCAGAAAGCTGGGTGGGTAAAGATCATAGAATCATAGAAAGGGCTGAAAAGGACCTTCAGATCATCCAGTTCCAACCCCCCTGCCATGGGCAGGGACACCTCCTACTAAACCATGTCACCCAAGGCTCTGCCCGTTATGGCCTTGAACAGTGCCAGGGAAGGAGCATTCACAACTTCCTTGGGCAGCCCATTCCAGTGCCTCACCACCCTTACAGTAAAGAATTTCTTCCTTATATCCAATCTAAACTTCCCCTGTTTAAGCTTGAACCCGTTACCCCTTATCCTATCACTACAGTCGCTAATGAGCAGTCCCTCCCCAGCATCCCTATAGCAGCCTTCCAGTATCTGAAGGGGAGCTATGAGGTCTCCACGCAGCCTTCTCTTCTCCAAGCTGAGCAGCCCCAACTTTCTCAGCCTATCTTCATACATAAGGTGCTCCAGTCCCCTGATCATCCTCGTGGCCCTCCTCTGGACTTGCTCCAGCTGTTCTGTCTCCTTCTTATGTTGAGGACACCAGAACTGTACATGATACTCCAGGTGAGGTTTCACGAGAGCAGAGTTAGAGGGGCAGGATCACCACCCTCGACCTGCTGGTCATGCTCCTTTTGATGCTTTTATGGCTTTCTGGGCTGCGAGTGCACACTGCCGGCTCATGTTCATTTTCTCATTGACCAACACCCCCAAGTCCTTCTCCACAGCACTGCTCTGAATCTCTTTTCTGCACAACCTGGAGCTGTGCCTGGGATTCCTCCAACCCAGGTGTAGGGCCTTGCAGTTGGCATGGTTAAACTTCATCAGGTTGGCATCAGCCCACCTCACAAGTGTGTCAAGGTCCCTCTGGATG
>JAOEHX010072393.1:0-12006 GCA_025448015.1 Bolborhynchus lineola | reverse complement strand
TGTGGTACCTCCTGATCTTTAAAAATTACCCCTGAAATTTCCACAAATCTCTAATTTTCATTGCTCTAATTAATTTTGTGTCATCTGGACATTTTGCCTCTTCGCTGTTCTCTCTTCTGCGAATGAGTCCTCCTTCATGGACTTTAGGATTCCTTTCTGCTGTTTCATTAAATTGCAAGTGACTTTACTTGGCAGGCTTCTTAACTGCAGTGCTATTTTGCCTTTACTGGATGGTTACTTCAACATCATTCCTCTTAAAAGGTTGGGAGAAAGAAGTTGTCACTTTTTGGAAGCACTGATCCAATGCATCACTGCCAGGTTTAATTTCAAATTAAGACACTATGGGGCTTGAAGACATGCTTGAAATTATGCACATGGGTAAGTACTTTGCCTTTGAGCATGAGTGAATACAGATCAATGCCGCGATGGAAACACGCAGCTTTCATAATTCAGTGGTTCTCTGAAATAATTTTCTCTAAAAGTGGAACAAAACTAACCAAAACTAATTATTTCAGTCACAGTGGCTTAAAATACCAAAATGACAGCAGCTTATTCAATCTGGCTGTTACCTTGATGTGTCAGAAAGTTAGAGGTTTTGTTACAATTTTAAGCAGCAAGTTTCTGTCTCTCAGTTTTTCACCCTGTAGCTGTTTGGTAACGTGTTACTTTCTCAGGCTAGAAGTCCTAAAAGCTACCAGTTCATAACCCTTTGTAGAAATTACTTGATTTGTACAATCTCTTAAGACTGGTAAAAGTAAGATATTTTATTTTTTTCATGGAATATATGCTGTAATAAGACACATACCTGTGTATGTATATAATATATAAAGATATATGTGCATATATATATGCTTTTGTAATACATGAGGAGCAACTGCTTATCCAAGTCAGTCACCCAAGTCAGTAGTGTGTAGTAATCTGCAGTATGCCTCTGATGTGTGTGTCACTGCAATAACTTTCAAGGTACAGTTTTGCCTTGCAGATTATCAGTCTGTCTGAGCATTCTCCTCTGGGACATGAAAATATTTCCATTTCATTTCCATTTCATTTTAAATGGGATGTTTGGTAGAAGGTTATTCAAATCCAGCTGTTTAAACTCAGTGATTTGCCTTGATGTGGGCACCGCTGAAATGAAAGTTAAAGGAGCTGATGTTAGGTGAGCAGAAGGGGGTCCAGAGCAGTGGCTGTAGTGGAAAGTGTGGCTGGATTACATTTCAGTTGATTTCTTACTTGTCAAGGGAGTGAAAATTAGAGAATCAAAATACTGAGCTAGAAGTACTGGAGTAAATTCTTAGAGAAGAAAACGCTTTGCAGCAATTCTGTTTCATAGATCACCCTGTTGCTCATTTGCAGTCTCAGAGCAATGCTGCAGCAGATACAGCTCTGATGCGTTAAAGTAATATTGGAAAGGGTACGTTATGTTTCCATCTGCCTTTCTATGAAAGAAAGGAGCCAGAACCATGGGTTCCAGTGAGAACAGTTCTTGAATAGTTCCACCAGCTGCAGCTGGATAGATCAAAAAGTGACCTGAATATTCCCAAGTGCAAATCTCAGTGAGACAGCTCAAAGACTGACAATTCAGCAATATCCTATATGTAGTACCATTGCCATAGTGTCTAGAAAGCCAGGACTTACGGCTGTATCTAGCTTCCCCTGGAGTGTAAGGACAGGAGCCTGTCCTGTGCAGGCAAGTCCACTTTAGTTGTAGGTAATTACAGGACAGGAAGATGAGTGCATTTGCATCTTTTTTTCTTTCCATTTTTATTTTTCTAGCTAAAAGTTAGAAGAACAAATACATTTGCTCATCTCTTCATGTGCAAAATACACTAAATTTGTGTAAACTGTGTGACTGAAAGTCACACAAAGTGTCTAATTTACTGTCATCCAGTTCTGAAAATGCCATAAACAGTAGCTTAATAAATAGAGAAATAGGACCAGCTTGCCATGTAACATGGAAATAGATGCCCATAAGAGTGTAAGATCAGTCCAAAATTACGTAGCCTAAGTGCAATTCAGGAAGACTTTTTTGTAAGATCCTGTCACCTGGATAATTATTTTAATAGCCACACTGTCTTCCACATTTAACTCTGAGAATGATATTTGGAGGTAAGAGATAAACAGGCTTATAATTAGTAAAAAATGTTAAAAAGGGAAAAGAGGTTTTAGTATACCCTTGTGCTTGAGTCAGACATACTTTCTCAATTACTGGCCTCTAAAGGCACTGGACAGATACGTACCAGTAATTCCATACATAGCAACAATTATTTTAACACTTGCCATCCTGTGTATGTCTTTTGTCTTCCTTGACTGCCCCTTCCCTAATGAAATGGTTATTAATGAAACCTAATTTTTGAGGTGTTTTTCCATCAGCAACTCTCTGGCAACTGTTGATCTTTGTGCTTCAGGCACGCCTATGGCAAGTCTCAAAATGATGAGAAATATCTACTTCCCAAATGCAAACATGTCTGACTCTCATAGCTTCTCTGCTCAGTTCTTGTCTTTTTACCCACCCTTGACCTCAGCAAGATTTAGGATTTAACTAGTACATACAGTTTTTGTATTTTTCATTATACTTTCCTGTAGGAGGGAAATGTAAAAACCTGTATCAGAGGAATATTGCCCATGTCCCACTGAAGTCTTTTACTTGTCATTTCAGCACATTTAACATTCCTAGAATAATTGAAATCCAGCCTTATTTAAAATATGAAATATTTCATTTTTTGATGTATTTTGCAAATATATGTTTATATATGTATATATGGACACACATACATAAATACTTTTCCATAACATATGCCATCTTTTAGTATATGCTGCTTCACAGACTCTCATTCTCTTCTTAAAGAAGAAATCCTCACCCCACCTCTTTCTTTCATCTTGCCCCTTTTGCCTCAATGTCTTGACCTTTCCTCTCCCAGTTCTTTCTTAAATCCTTTCCCTATGTCTTTTATAACAAACTGAAATTATCTTCACAAACATCTCTGTTTATCTCTGATTTCCAGGACCTTTTTGCTGCTTTGGCAGGTGGTGGTTATATACTCACTCTTTATTTTATTTTATTTGCGCATGTGTGCATGTATCTTGCAGTTTTTCTGCAACTCATGAAAAGAACTACACCTTTATCTGCAGAATCAAGACTACTTTTATGAGGGAGTGTATAGTGTATTTAAATGTGCAGTATAGCCAACTATTGCCAAGTGTACAATACAGTAAGATTTTTTCATATACTTACACTATTTGGAAAAAGGAAAGGATGTGGTCTTTTGACCACAAATACAGTTAGGATTCTTCAGAAATTTGAAAGAAAGTTGACATTAAATGGACAGATTTGTTGATGAACTGTAGTACTTAAAAAGAACAGATCATGCTGTACATTTATTCGTTGTTGGTCATATTGTGTTATTAGTCATTAATTCTGCCTGTAGCACAGCAAATACAATCAAGTATCAAATGAGAATACTCAAGCACTGTATCTTGTGTATTTAATAAAGTATGGAAAGGTGAAAGAGGAAAAGAAGTTGGTGTGGGGGGAGCCCAGCTGCAACAAGCCATCCTATTCAAGTGACACATCACATGTATTTCTCATGAACTTGTCAAGGTGTTGGAAGGCCTTGACTTGAATCAGGCCTAAACCCCTTGTCTCTGTCCATCAACTACTTCAGGCTGGCCTGATGAAAGTCACCTCCTCTGCCAGCCACGCCCCTTGCCCTAGGTCATACCCTGCTGTGGTTGCAGAAAGCTGGGTGATGACCCACCAGCAGTCATGCCCTGTTGTGGGGTGCCACTGCACCACGGGGTGCTGCCATGGGTGTGGAGGAAAAGCCCAGGGTGGAGAAGGTGCTGTCCCTGGTTCTGAACCACGGGGCCCAGCATAGCCGAGCCCCCCAGAAAGGCGCAAGAGCGCATGTGACTCCTGCCACCCACAAACTGAGCACTCGCATTCACGAGGTGCAGTGCTGGTGTCTTCATGATTCACTGCAGTCTGGTGTACTGTACATGCTAGGACTGCTGTAAGAAGTCTTCGCCTTTGCTTATACATTGTTTACTGGACAATTTGTCCCTTGGAAATGGATGTGGCAATTCCTTTCATTGTGCGTGACATTAAGAAAGCGGGATATCCAGAGAAGGAATAAGAGATATGCTGAGACATGTAAGCCACGTACTTCAGAGCTCTGTGTCCTCCAACAACCTGATGATATAAACAAAACTTGAACTGAAATAGCCTGTTCCTTAGTGGATGCAAACAAGTTTCACTGAATTTGCTTTTTGTTTCTCACTCAGACTCTGATTAGTCAGGCTGTGAGTCACAGCTTTTCACTCTAAGATAGTAACCTTTCATCTACTATGGAATAATTTTGCATACCAAAGTATTTTCTGTAAGACATACTAGTTGTACCCATTATGTAGTATTTTTTTAACAGTGGCTTGTTCACATTTGTGCTGAATAAGCAGAATTTTTTGTACCTGGAGTATGGATCACACTGCAGTGAGTAGAATTTCAGAGACATTTATTCAGGCTGGAAGGCATTTTACAACTTGGCCCCTTATTTCAATGTCTAGCTGATATGTGAGTTCTTTAAAAAAAAAACCAAAACCAAAACAAAACAAGCAGACACCTATTCCACTCTTCAGAGGACAAAAATATAGAAATTGATTCTTTGTATCATCTTTATTTAATGTCTTAATTCTCCTTAGAGGAATCATAGGACAGGAGAGAAAAAGCACAATGAGTATTGTAATATGTTTTGTATAAAATGGTTTCCTGGTCTTTGCTGTTTAGCTTAGAAAATATTCATAGATTGAGAGACCCTCTCCAAAACACATATTAATGATATCTCTAAACTTTCTCTTTAGAGTTAGGCATTGTTTGTATCATACCCCGTTCAGGATGTAAGACAAGGCCTGCTTTTTGTCTGCATTTGTCTCGAGTTACATGTGGACTATCCGCATTAGGAAATCAACCAGAATGTTGCAAAAAGAGGAAGGATGCCATAGGTTGAGACATAGATGCTCCTCCATTGATCATCTTTGCTTCTTCTAGTTTTGATACTAATAAGCCACTCAGAATGAATGAAAAAATAGTTTCTATTTAATTTACTGCAAGAGCACCAGTAGAGTCCTGCCTATGTAAACTGACATATAATGACAAACATGTAAGACGTCTTGTCATAGGAATTGCCAGCTAAGCAGCCAAAAAGAATGTTTCAACCATAATCTTTCTGGCTCCTTTCGCTTCTGTAAGATTTTGTTGTCTCATTTACTCTGTTTATGCAGGTATTATGAAAATAAATAATATATGAAGCACTTAGCTATTCAAGAGATGAACGCTTTAGAAAAGTTAATGAGCAAGTTCTTAGAAGGGCTTAAATAATGTGCAGCAAATAAGGATCATACGTCAAATGACAGCAGATAAAATATATATCGAGAACAAAAGAATGTGACAATCAGTTATATATTCTTAATAGTACAGGGTTAGCTTGGAATGAAACAATTATAATTTCAACCTATTATAATGAAATTAATGGGTAACAGAATTTGTAGACTCAAAGGAACCAAATTGATGGTCCATAAGTAACCTTAATTCAGGTATTTCTTGATTCTGGTATGCTCAACTTTGCACCTTGAAGAGTTTCTTCCAGTATTTTTTTGTGTATGTGACATTTATTTTCATAATATGTTTTCATTTTCATAAGACCTGTATTTCCTCATGCTTGCACAAAGCAATTGCTATGGAAAACACTTAAAATGTTTCCTTGTTAACAAAAGCTCCAAAACCTTGCAGAGTAAGCAGACTGCCACAGTTAATAAGATTTCCATATGCCAGCTTAGTTGAATGAAGCCTTGTCTGTTTCATGAACGCAGCTATCTTCTGCTCCTTTCTCAACCAGAAGTCTGGAATTGTGAGAACTTTCCCCCCAGAGTTTTACACTTCTAGTATCTCTCAAACAAGTGAATACACAATGCACTACAGGTACTTCCATGGACCCAGGACGATTATCCGTTTCACTCTATCTGCAGAAAATCCTTCAAGAGTTGAGGTCACATAGCTTTTATAAGGGCAGTGATCCAACTGCCATTATAAAAAGACAACCACGGCCATTAAACTCCAGTTAATTCCATGTACTATGCATCCAGAGCTCTAAAAAATAAGAGTCAAGGACAAAGACTGTCTGCTGACACACTGGTAGATGTCATCTGGAACATCTGGTAGATGTAGACAGGAGTAGGCAGTGAGTGACAATAAAGTAAAAAGAAAACTAGAAAATTTCAGTCCATGGTGATGAATTCCAAATAGCAGCACACACCCTAGCAGTTCTGTATTTCGGGTGCTGCAAGGTTATCTTGATTTGAAACCCTCTTATGAAGAGGCTAGAGACTAGCCCTCTGGCCCTCTGTTGCACTGGTATCATCTTTTCATGATCTTTTCATCTTTTCTGCCCTGGGATAAAAGAAGTTTTTACACTTCTAATGACTAATTAGCAACATCTTGCAACGTTATATGATGGGATTATTTTTACTGTAATCACCTACACTGCAGAAAATTTGAGACCTCAGTATGCGTTGTCATGGTGCTGAGCACTAGAGAAACATAAAAAGAGATGGAGAGCCCTGCCCTGAAGAACTTATTGCCTAAACTAAGACTTTACATTTTCTGTTTTTAAAACCAAGTTTGTTCACCAATACTGTGTCTAGCAGGAGACAGAAAGGATGAAACAGCAAAGCAGTATACAAACATATACTGAAAATGCATAGATTTTCTGAAATCATGGCTGGAAAATCTGGTCTCTAGGATAGTTTCCAAACTAGAAAGGAGGCTGCTACTCCCAGTATGGCATGTTTCTCCTCTGTCATGAAGTTTCCGTCCCTACAGATGCTATAAGGGTTATCAGATGTCATACTAAACATGCCCATGGTTACATACTGATTGCCTTGCATTTTGGAGAGGTTGATGCTACGGGGGAAGGCAGGAGAAATTCTGTCTTTGGTGCAAAGGTCGTTTTGCTTTGTCAACCTTTTGAATATGTCTGTTGTTCAGGGCAATCAGTGAACATTTTGGAGAACAGCATTTATTAGGTAGGTTTACAGCTCACCTTGCTATTCAGGCACAGTCGCCTAGTTGACTGGGCAGTGTGCAAAACCATGTTTTGAAAGTGCCATCTAGTGGCTCCATAGATTGGGGTTTTTTTGTGCCAAACAGTGAAGTTCATCTCCCCAAAATTCCGGACTAGACCAAGGGCCATGCTGGCTTCCCAGTCAAGGCAGTCAGCAGGGACAATTTAGTAGCTATTTGCAGCCTGCAGTAGTAGTGCAAATACTGTAATCTGGCTGGCTAGAAGACATTGCTGGAACAGGGAAACATGCACAAGTGGTCTCAGGAATGGGAATGTGGTCATGGCTGCTGCACCTGGATGTGAAAATGGAAGTGTGGGCAGAGGTATACCGAATAAAGGCACAAAGAAATAACCAAGTCCTAGTTTTCTGTTGGCAGGCCCTTTGTTCTTTTCAGGAAGACAACAGCCCTTAAATCCCCAGCTTCTGCTGATTTGTACTATAGATGTTTTTCTGAATTTCTAGTCTTAAATACTTAAAAATACGACTGCAGATCACTAAGGGTCTTCAGAGACAGGTGAAGATCACTGATGTGCTTCATTTTCTTAGGAATACAGGGACAAAATAACTTGTTCAAACTGGATGGGGCAGATTTTTAGCAAACCAGTGGCAGTTTCGTTTGGACGCAGCGCATGGCTTTGTGACTAGAACACTGGAGAAAGGAAAACAAACTTTGTTTTCAGCCAGATTTTATTGCAGCAAGCCCCAAAGTTTTGTAGCTCTGTGTAACAACTCCAAACTGATGTAATTGTTTCCCAAGAGTTACTGAGTTCTATACGGGCTCTTTGTAGCTGTATAGTTTGGAGTTCTTAGTTTGGCATTAGTTCCTCATAGAAATCATCACTTTGATTACTGATCCTTTTCTGCAACTGACAAAGACATTGTAAACCAGCATAAATCAATGTATTATTTAATCTTTTCACAGATTCAGAAGACCACAAATCATTCTGAGAAGTTATAATTTTGATTCACTTGCCACTAATTTAAGCCTCAAATTTTATTCCGGATCATCTCTTGTGGCTGGAATAAATGGACAATTCACTCCTGGTTCCATTTATGCATATCCATCAGAATGAGTGAAGCTCTGCAGAAAGAAAGAAATCCTTGTCGAAGCAGTTAGATAAGCAGTAATGTTATACTCATTTACAACTTAAAAGCAACGTATAACTGTTGAAACAGGTCTGTATTATATTTCATTCAATAGCAAGTGGGTTTTTCTGCAGTTCTACTTTCTTGTGGCACTGGTAGTTGAACATTTGATGAAATACATGATTCACAGAATTGCCTTGTTTAGCTCCAGTTATGCAGTTCAATCTTGCCACTTCCACGTGGTTCATCCAAATGTTTAGTTAAACATATGTTGATTCTTTTTTTTTCCCCCTGGATATACAGCCTTTTCTGAATTGGGGTCAGAGTACTAACGATTGCACTATACATAAAAATAGATGTTCATGTTGCTCCTATATCTGTTTTTAATAATTTAGGAGACACTCTGGCACCATGGTGTTGAGGCTTAGACATACTTCTTCATCTTCTAAGGCCCAAATAAGTGATAGAACATACGATAAAAATCCAAAACGAAAAGAACCCACAAAGAACCATCAGCACAGGAACCTTAAAGTCCCATGGAAATAGTTCTGTTAATTTAGTTCAAGATTGCACATTCCTGATTTTTACAGTTGAAATTAGTTACATCTGGAACATTAAGAGGGAACACCATTTTTTTTTTTTTGTCTTGATAGATGTTTTAGTATTAAACCTGATGACGACCCTTAAAAATAGGAATATGTGAGTGATAAGGAGCTGTAAGGCTGGTGAGGAAGGCCTTTTTTTCCCTAATTCTACTGATGAATCAAATCATGCTAAAATTTCGATGTATTCCTGTCTCTCTCCCACAGATATTTTGTATATTCATTCTCTAATCAAAAGCATTATCAAATGAAAGAAGCTCTTCCCAGAAAGCATTTTCAAAATCAAAGTTTTTTTCAAGGAAGTTTTCAAAAAGAAGTCTTCACCTCGCCACAGAACATTTGCAAAAGCAAACTGCAGATGCTTCCTCAAGTTCTAGTCTTATGACCTTTAATTTAAAACGTGTTTTGTTTTAAAACATGGCTTATAAACATGCTTGGGGGGAGCTCAACACAGTCATTTAAGAAAGAGAAACTTGAGACATGTGGTTGAAATATGGTGGGGAGAAAAACAGAAGGCATCACATTAATGACACAGAAATTTCAAATGCAATTTTCTAATTATTTCCTCTTTGAATGGGATTCTGGAGAGCCAGGGGACAACGGCAACAAGGTACAAAGCCAACAAACTAATTGGCCTTTAAGTCTGTCATTTCCTGTTTGTACATAGCTTTAAGTTTGTAAAACAAGCCCTTCCAAGGTAAAGCACTCAAAAAGGGTCAAACTGTTTATCTGGCATTCTGACCTTCAGGATGACCGATGGAATAGTGCCTTTCCTGTGTATATCTGCTGCTGATAAGAGATCAAGTAGTGAACTGATTATGTTGATGTATTTCACAAAGAAGGGAAAAAAAAGTATAACCAGTACCAAGTCTTACACTGAGATATTGCAGTCTGAGTCCCTTTTAATTGTTGCACTAATCGTTAAGCCTCAGGAGAGGGAGGACTCAAGGAATGATAAAGCAGGACACCAGAGTTGAATCTCTCATTGCTAAAGAACTTGTTGTGTTTAGGGTTCTGCCACAGCCAGTCCGAAAGACAAGCTTTGCTGTCGGGAGCCTACTGTTTGCTACCAGCATACCCCACACTGAGAAATAAGAGAAGGAAATCAGTGTATTACAGAATAGTTTCATCTTTAGGTTTTGCATGTTTCATAGCAGTATAGTTTCAGTAGAGGAAGAGAATTTCCAGATCAAGCTGATATTTACAACTTGCTATCCAAAATGAGGCTCAAGCATTGCCCCTTCCTTTTCTATTGCCAAAGTGTATTTGTGCCTTCTGTCTGGTCATCCACACACAGCCTTGACTGGAGCTAGCAGGGCTTCTCACTTAGCCATGATGTGATGTAGGCACATGTTGCCTCAGGAGGTAGACAATGCCTTGGTGGACTGCCCCATAACAGAGTGACTGGCAGGGTGGACTGCCCCATAACAGAGTGACTGCTGCTAGCAGATGTAACATATCCTTGGACACTGCCTGCCTGCTCTGCCTCCACAGTGTGGGAGAGGGACATCTGGGCAAAATTCATATCCTTTCCCAACTTGTTTGTTCCCAAAGGGAAAGTGCCTGAGGAGCAGACCCCAATTTCTTCCACGCAGAAGCTCTTATGTCTTCTAGCCATAGCAAGGGGGAACAAGGAAAATACACTTGCTTCAGGTCCCCTATGTAGCCATATTAGCCAGTCACAGTCCTGCTCTGGGGAGCCTTAGCTGATGGACTTTTCCCCATGATGACGCAGAATGAGAAGTTACCTCTGACATCAGCAGATATTGGGATGGTACCTGGAAGTGATATTTCAAATCTAGTCCAGACTTGCTGCAGAGTGCTTATGGATTGCAGACTTTATAAGGAAGAGCATTCACTGAAAAAGCAAACAGGAAACCACATTTTAAAAATTATAGCTGAACATATGGAAGTTTTCGCATGCATGATGTGAATTGTGGAGTGTGTGTGTTACTAACAGGCAGTGTTATCGCTGATTCTGTACCACAACAGGCCTGTATCATAACAGGCTCCAAAGCACTGTTCTAGTCTAAACTGTAGTGAAGAGCCCAAGTCAGTGCTGGGTTACAAAAGCTGGGGAGCCGCTCTGTAATGACGTACAGATATATGTGTTTTGACCTACAGCGTTCATTATTTGGATGTGTTTCTTTTATGTAGTGAGAGACTATGGAGAAAAAGCAAGCAAGAAAATTCACAAATGGCCCAAAGGCGGCCATCTATCAGCAAATGCCTGAGCTTTCATAAAGGAAAATGCTCAGAATATGAACTTTGAAAACTTTTGCTCCATCAGTTGAAAGCAAAGTTGGCTTTGCCTACACAAGCTGAGACTAGCATCATTCAAAAGTTAAGTGGGTGTTTTTGGACTAGAAAGGACTTTCATCAAGGTCTCTTAAGAAGGAGAGGAATTTGGAAAAATCAAGCTAGGAGTATCTGTATAACGCATAAAAGTTTCCGTTGCAGAGATATGCTATTATGTGATGTCTGCAGTTGTGGATATACTCATGCTGGGATGTCTGAGTCGTAGGTTTTGTGCCTAAGTTATCATGCAGAGGCAATAAAAGTGCTAGACCGTGAGCAGCAGTGGGATCCTGCGCAGGCTGCTCAGCCTCCTGGCTGCCCAAGGGGCTTGTTCAGCTGGGACGTCGTCAGTGGGAACGCACACGGAGAACGGCAGCGCAGGTTTAGCACGAGGTGCCCAGGGATGTTTCCGTAGGGCTGTGCACTAGCTTTTACCAAAGCCAGTGTCCCTGGATTAGTGGATAGGGCAGCTACGATGGCTGTGAGGGAATGCACAGGGCTGTCTGCTAGATTGAACCGAAGTTTAAAGAACCTCCCACCCAAACCAACTGTCTAGACTGCTGGTGGGGATCATTGCCAGTGCTGTGCATGTGTCTGAGCCTCTGTGCTGCTCAGGCAGTTACTGAGATGCTGTTACCAAAAGGTGCCCCTCCACGCTCTTCGTATTTCATAAGCTGCGCAAACAGATCATCAGTTAAGTGACCAACCATGCTGTTTAATGCAGGAGGTACCACTATCAATTCTTCTTCTCCACCTTGCCCATGCTGAGGCACAACCCGAGGACTCTGCGTGTGTGTAAATGTGTATTCTATGTATATTTTTATAATCTCGGCTGCTCACTTGAACCCAGCCGCCAGTCGAGCGCCCCAGCGACACCCCTGCCCAGAGGCGTGCCCAGCGCTGACCG
>JAOEHX010072388.1:7009-21271 GCA_025448015.1 Bolborhynchus lineola | reverse complement strand
TTGAGGATGTCTTTAAAAAAAAAAATATATATATATATATATATATAAAAATTATATTAAAATATTTTTTTCAAGTCAGAAAAAAGACAGAATGTGCCACACATCCGTGCAACCTTGACGCAATAGGTGCAGCTATTTACACTGCCAAAGTGAAACCTTTTTACCCCCAAATCCACACGCAATATAAAGAAGACTTTGAATAGGTACAAATAGCTCCAGGAATAACCCCGTGGCTGTTCATCCTCATTGGCCCAAGCACTGCACCCCTGGCACAAACCTTGTGCCCTGGCTGTGCTCCCAGCCCCTGGCACCACACTGGACCAGGTCCTGGCAGTCCACTACAGAGCCGTGCCTCTGTGCCTTTCCAGCAGTGACAGGAGCCTGTGGAAAGCAGAACATAAATCCAAACCATTTAAAGTGTGATTAAGACTTCTCCTGATTACTGCTCTGCATGATATTGAATGCTTCGGCTGTTGGTGATTTATCGAAGTAATATATAATATGCTGCATTCAGTTAACGGTCCCCATCAAGCACAATCTAGCCAAATAAAAAAAAAAAAGAAAAGAAAAAAAAAAAGGAAAAAGAGGGAAAGAGCGTGCTTTAAGAGGAAATCTCCCTGGGTTTAAGGGTAATTGAAATATGCACATGGTAATCTGTGTCCAAAGCTTTTAGCACTTCAAAAAGTGCCAGTCACTAATACCACTGGCTAAAATCAGCAGTGCTGCAATGGCTAATGGTCCCAGGGCCATCCTCACCCATTCCTTCCCCTCACCGCTGACAGCTGGCTCCTTCAACCAGGCTACTTTGAGGCAGACACTTGGCTTTTTGGTTTTTCCAGGTTACAGTTTTGGGTTTTTTTCAATTTTATTCTGGAGTCAAGCTTCAAGTTCTTTGGCGAAGGGCATGCTGCGCCACAGTGTTTTGTGTGTGCACCACCCCCAGCACCAAACCAGAGCAGAGAAGGTGAAACTGGTGGTAATTATAACCTGAAAGGGAATAAACTGTGGCTGACATTCAAATAAAGGAGAAAATTGCAGTATAAGCACTCAGTATAGTTCCAGTATTTTTAATGCTTTAGTTTTAATAGCAGAAGTAGCTGTTAGTTATGCAAGGAAGAGGTCTATTTATTTTCATGTATGATATTTGATGTATTATTGCTCCTTTAGGATCTGGTTCAATGAGATACCTCCACAGTGGGCTAATTTTAAGGCGCCATCTTCAATTAACACTGATCTCAATCACAAGCCTTCTGAAATAAGGTGGCTGGCTTAGAAATTATAAGATTATAAATCAAGTGTTTCATATGACATTTTCCTTTGAGGATCCCTGCCTCCATGTTGATGGGTGGTTTATTTTTTTCCCCTGAAGGCATAAGCACTAGAAATAACTTTTTAAAAAACAGCAACAATAGCAGATACTCTCACACAAGCACCCCTACTCCATAACCTGAGGCTTTTGCAAAATCCAGATGTAATGTCCAGAAATCATAAGCATTTTCAGTGCAATCCTCAAACTTCTCAAGCTCACCAAAAATGACACTTGAAATTACACATGGGGTTTGGTTTCATTTCCTCAGTTTCTAAAACTGATGAAACTAGATCCAACAACAAACCTAAAACTGATGAGATGGACTTTTCTTCAGCTCTTGTTTTGCTGCATCACAGCAGTTATCTGACTTACAGTTGGTCTGTGATGGACATGAGTGCCCAGGTTTATTTATCTCTCAGTGAATGCACAGTTCAGCAAGCAAAGGAGTGTTCTTGGCATCTCCTTGGCTCAATTGGCAAAGAGCAAGACTTCAGGTCATGTCTTCAGTTATTCTTGATCCTCCTGGATGCCAGGCAGATGTTGACCATGGTGACTCTTGAGTACTCAGTGTTCCCAGAATGGAGTCCCTGCTGTTAGCTGAGGCTGCAAACTGCCACCAGCTGAATTCCCAACCAAAGCCCTATTACTCCTGCAGCTCAGGGATGCAGGCTTGGTCTGGCTGGGGAGGTAGTACATACACATTTGGTGGAGATGCAGAGTTTGGCTGCTGAGCTCTGACATCTCTAATGTACACACTGACAAACAGATTTCCTTCCCCACCCCTACAATTAATGTCGGTGCACTTTGAAGGCAGCAGCAAAAGCACAGCTCTGACCTGAGAAGTAGGCATGCACCAACTGTTGAGGTCTTTCTCTGATGTCCAGGAGCCCTAGAGTTTCTCTGGAAAATGTCTGTAAGAATATTTTAGCCTGAGCATGATATTTTCCTTTAATCTCACTCTCAGAAATGACATCATGGTCTTAGCTGAAACTTTCCAAATCAAATTCAGCCCAAGGCATGGACCATTAAGAGTCTGGCAAAGCTGTAGAATGCTGGGTCTTGAAAAGGGAAGAGACTCTGGCAGCCTTTCAGAGAGGTGGAAGTCCCAGTTCTGCTGATAAGCTGTGACACCACATGCCCCCTGAAACCCAGAGAAGCATCACCAGGCCTGAGCCCCAACATCATGAACCTCAATATTGCAGCAGCAAATCTATTGCTATTTCTGAGCCAAATAAAGCAACAAAATGCATATGCAATAAATTGCCTTTTTTTGTTGAGGGCTTTTTTTACCCCAGTTTGATTATCCGTCAGGATAAGACATTACTTAAAGCAGTGGTGACACTGTCTAATCATTCTTGTGAAATACAGACTTCTCTCTCCACTTCAGACAGAGCCAACATTAATACACATTTATGCAAAGCAGAGCTGGAGCTGTCAGGGGCTAATCTTTACAAGTATGATAAATGATGTTTATTTTCAGTGATGGAACGAAACACCCGGGCTGACAATAATTGTAATAAAAAGGACAGATCAACTTCTATAAAGTGATTGAATTACCAGTCTATTGCATTAATGCCTGGTCTTGGCTCTGTCATAAACCTACTTTAGGTTACCAATGACTGCGCATTAGGAAGCATCCACCTTCAAATAGACACCCTGCCCTTGACCTGTGGGAATGAAGGGGAGTCACTGCTAGATGCAGGTTTGGTGACTCTTACATTCATTTGTTTACAGTAAACTAATACTTCCTCTTCTCTGCCCCACAAAGCAGCACCTCATGTCTCCTGAGCCTTGCAGAAATGTGGCAAAACAGCAGGAGCTGCACTTACCTCCTGCACAAATGCATGATACCTGAGCTCCCATACGCAGGGATGCCAGTACTCAATTTGCTGCTCATGCCTGCAGCACAAGTCATATTCACCAACATCCACAAGAACTGTGATTACCAAAGCCCCATTGAAGCAGAAAAATGTAAAGAGATTAACCTTCCCACCTACCCGGGTAAATGGCAGCATTCTGCACTGGAGAGAGCACAATGCAGCCCGGAGCTGAGGAGAAAAAGAGTATGTCAGACCACTGGATCAAACATCCACATCCCTTGTGCAGCCAGACCAGCCTCTGGATCAGATGGGCAGGAGACACCCTCCATATAGCCGTGGAGGAGAGAGCTCTCTTCGCCTTGGTCTTTACTTTTGCAGAGAAGGACATTTAACTACATATACTAATATGTAATATGTGTAATATATACTAATATGTAATATAACTAATAGCTCTAGAGACTCCGTATGTCCCAGCTGTCTGGGTTTTGCTGAGTAAGGGCTACCACTAGATTTTCTGTTGCTGCCCCAGCTGTGACATGAGGGGCGAAAATAAGGGCACTTGAAGCATTTGCCAATGATGCCAGGGTGTGTGAGTGCTCACAGGTAGCATGGAGACATACATCAAGAAAACACAGCTAATAGTGGGGCTTCTGCAGCTTTTCCAGGCAGCAGTGTGATTTACTCTGGATCCAGGACTAAACCACAGCCCACTGAAAAATGCGCTAGTCTAGGAGAGGTCGTGCTGCCTGCCTTGCTCTACAGCTCATCTTATAGCATCCCTGATATGACCAAAACTTGCATAAATAACTGAGTCCATTGATTGTTTTGTAAGTAAATTTGCTTCTTTGTTTTTTGTCCCATTCTGAAAACTGAAGATGGTTTTACTTTCTATGACAAAGACAGACAAACAAAATAAAAGTGTGCAGTTATATCTGCGTATGTTTATAAAAACGTTCATGCACCTATTGCCCTGTGTTTCCCTTCATCTAAGATTTCTGATGTAAGACTAAAAACTGAATAGGAAAGGTAAAAGTAGTGTTCCCCAACAATCCTTACAATACCATATTCTAGAAACACTTCCCTTCAGGTCAATTGAAACATCTGTGCATTTTTTGATTGTTTCTTTTATATGTTTTATATTATTTTATGTTTATAGTTAGTGCATGTTTCATATTTTGAGTAGTCCATGCTTTTATTCCAGTCCAGATTTGTGTAATGTTATTCTGTTTCATAATTCATTTTGCATTATTTCATGTCAGAATTTGCACTATGGTTTACAGTAGTGCACAGAGGCACCAAAGAGAAGTCATTTCAGACTGAAAACTTGAAATGCCCCATTCTGACAGCTGACTGCTGTGAGTTTATTGAAATGAGTGACTCTGATTTTTTTCCTCCCAAACTTGTTTGTCCGATTGACACACTCCCATGGGATAGTTCAATCTTGGCAAAGCAGCGTTTTCTGACAGCAGACATTGAGCAGGAAATTTTCAACCTTTCTCAGTCATGTGTACTTGTCTGCATATGAGCATGTGCACAGGGCTACAGGACCCCACAGGGACTGGGAACTGATGACTACAGCTGGGCAGCAGCACGTCTGATCACAGCCCAGAGGATGGCTTCCAACAGCCCTCGCTCTTGCCCAGCTGATTCTGGAAGGGTGATGGTACTCCTGAAGGTCCTGACAGAAAGAATCATGATTTTGAAATAATATAAAGCAAGTAAATGCAGTTGATCTAGAGTTGTGTGGCTTATTGAAGAGCATCACCTGCATCAGATCCTTTATGAAATAAACCTTATTTATTTCTGCTGTGTCCAGGGTTGCTGTTACAAGATTTCAGCCTCTGCAGACCTGCCTACAGTCAGAAATGCAACAGACCAACCTGCAGTGTGACTCCTTGTGTGCAAACGTAGGATCATCAGGTGTGGAGCTGACAGAAGTGGCTGGTTCCTGGGACAGTCCTTCAGCCATGGTCCTTCAGAGAGAGGAGGGAGATGGGCAGCCAGACCTGCTCATTCAGCTGTGAAGAAGCTAAAGGTTGAAGACACTTACGACCAAGTATCTGGGAAGACAGATACATGAGTGCAAATATCCCCTGTCCTACTACTGCAAAGGGCAATGAAAGCTGGTACTCACCCAAGACCCTTTCTCTCCTTCCCATTTTCTACTCTGAGCATTGAGTATTTAGGAAAATACCTTGCTATATATTTAAAGGATATGTGCATAGGATGTGTATCTCATAGACAGCAGAAACCTCTAAATTACATCATACCCAATTTTACACATCACAGAATGCTATATAATCTCCAGGGGAAACTGTTGTCAGAGTTAAATCAACCTTGTTGGCAGCTAAATACTTTTTTCCCCAGATAGCAGTGAGAAAAGAAGAACCAACAGAAACTCCTGATCATCCAGCATTGCCAGTGTTTAAACTTTGATGGCAGAAGTGCTTGAGGGCTGAGTCAGAAGAGCCATATCTGCTTCTGTCATGTCCCACATATCAAAAATACAAATATAGTCCCACCAACCCATCATCCGATAATGTCAGCAAGACATCAGCATCCTCAGAGCACTGCTGGCCTCAAACATGCTAGAACTTGTGAGCCAGCAATGCAAAGTGTGCTTGTGCAGCTAAAAGAAACAGAAGCAGCAAAGGAAACAGAGATGTTTTTTTAAAGTTCTGTATTTGAGATTTCCTTCTATCTGGCTATAGCTTGGGGGTGTTCCCAACATAAAAAAGACATGCAACTGTTGGAAAAAGTCCAGAGGAGGGCCATGAGGATGATCATGGGACTGGAGCACCTCCCATATGAAGATAGGCTAAAAAAGTTGGAGCTGTTCAGCCTGGAGAAGAGAAGGCTGCGTGAAGGGGTCCTATAGGGACGCTGGGAAGGGACTCTTCATTAGGGACTGTAGTGATAGGACAAGGGGTAACGGGTTCAAACTTGAACAGGGGAAGTTTAGATTGGATATAAGGAAGAAGTTCTTTACTGTGAGGGTGGTGAGGCACTGGAATGGGTTGCCCAGGGAAGTTGTGAATGCTCCATCCCTGGTGGTGTTCAAGGCCAGATTGGACATAGCCTTGGGTGGCATGGTTTAGTGTGAGGTGTCTCTGCCCATGGCAGGGGTGTTGGAACTGGATGATCTTAAGGTCCTTTCCAACCCTAATTATTCTATAATTCTATGATTTCTGAGTGCACTGAAGAGTACAGAGAAAGCCCTTGATGGTCAAGAGGGAAGCAGTGGCCAGGCATGCACAGAGCATTGCAAAAACAAAAGCAGCAACCCAGGTGGAAGCTGGGGCTAGAGAGTGGCCAACCCCAGTGTCTGGCACTGCCACAGGGCAATGCCAGCTGGAGACCCTCCTCCTATCCTTGGATTCCCCATTCTTCCCCTTCCTTTGGGGTACAAACAGCCCTGGGCTGGCTGACACTATCATGGCTGCATTTCCCTGTCCTGCTTATAGGCTGCCAGGATGCAAAACAAATGAGAAGTGTCAAGACAACCTGTGGTATTTCAGAGAAAATGCCTGGCTTGTTTTCTTTGGGTACCAAAACAGTCAGCCTGCAACTCTGCTGCTCCAGGCAAGGTGACAGATGGGGCCAGCACACCAAGCCACCCTGCAGTTCCCGAGAGTAGGACAGGGAAGCCTGTATAATTTTAATTTCTAAAATAATTTGCTTCTTTTTGTACCAGTAACCATCTTACTTTTGCCTTTTTTATTTATACCAACTGACTTGTCATAAGGAAAATTAAAACCACCTCCTTGCTTGGTAAGAGCAAAGATATCCCTCTTACCCAGATGTGCGCATAGAAGAACAGAGTGAAAATCCCAGTAAAGCCTCTAGGTGCATGGAGGGTGACACTTGGGATTGGAGCTGGCAATAAGCTGTGGACTGCTTGAAGGGTGATGGGGAGCAGAAGGGTATGTGGGAAAAGGTAACGCGGTAGCAGGGACATCAGTCTGGTCCTCTGAAACTGCAGGACTTCATCACTAAACACAGAGGGGGTCACATTTCAACACCAGGTGAAACGGGCTGTGGTCCCCAGCTCCTGCTTTGACCTCCCCAGCAGGACCTACTGCTCTCACAGTTCTGCCCCACACAACCTGACCTGCTCTCACTCTGTATGTTACTGGTCTGAACACATTTGAGTGGGTTTTGCCTGGGGAAAAAAAGAGGGAATGCTGCTCCCCCAGCAGCAATGCAAATAACCCGGAGAAGGGGAAAAGCAGGAAGAGCAGAACGTAGAGATCTCATTCACTGTCACAGACCACAACCAGGACATCTTACTGCATCAAATAGCAACAGTGTAAGGCCAGGGAGAGCAAAGACAGGATGTCAGGGAACAGGTATGCTTGCTCATAGGCATTGCACAGTGAAGGGGCCATGTGTGCAATTTTTTTGGGACTGCCAGAGAGGGGAAAGAAATTTCTGACATTTGAGAGTGTCAAAAGGCAGCACCATGATAAAAATTGTGCAAACAGCAGGAACATTTCTTTAATAAGTCTCCAGACAGATAAATCACAGCTTAAGGAGAGATTGCAGTGCTATTTATTAGTCATTTGTGAATGATTTGCTCACACCATTGGTAGTGGAATTTCTTTTTCGAGTATTTAATTTTCATCAGAAATGATTTGTGTGCTGCACAGCAGTTCGTACTGACACCACCGCCCTGCAGTGCACAGGCACCTGTAACCAACCACCTACAGACAGCTCCAGCCTGGAAGAAAAATGCTGACAATGACCTCCTAAAGGAGATATCCCAGTGGTTAAATACATCAACTTTCATGTGGCGCTTTCTTATTTTTCAGAGCTGTTAGGTTTCCTTGCACAACTGAGCGATACCCACCAGGTATCACAGAGTCCTTTAAGCTGGTTTCCTTATTTCCAAACATTTCTACATCCCAGCTTCACACTTGGAAAAAAACAGGCTGGATGGTAATAAGTGACAAGGCACAGAATGAGGGTGTTAAAAGGGTGGTATAAAGGAAAATGGACAGAAATCATTAAATGCACACACATGACTTTTTAGAAGACTGAGTTAAATGCCACCCCAATTCGTACCTGCTGTTAATCCAAGGGGTCAAGGCAAAGCTGAATTTTCCACCAACATCCAGCAATACAACAGTACTAGGGCTAACATGCGTCGGTGGTTTAAGCCATGACAACATGATATGGCAGAAGCTCTACAGGAATTACAGCTGCGCAGGATACTTCTCCAGAGCAATATTCCCAGCTTTTGGAGAAGTAATTAGCAGTCCTTCAGAGATCTTCACCATGGGACTTAATGGCTGGTCTGGCCACATATTCATTGCTGGGCAATTTTTACATTTCCACCAGCAAGAAGTAGCAAAGCAAAACCTTTCATGGTAGCCAGAAGCTTTCAAGTTTTCCAGGACTAGCAACAGCAAAGACTACCTACTTACAATAGTTTAGCACACAAATAAAAAATTATCCCCATCTCTTATTCTTCTGAGAGCTCAAGATACATTTACTTCTTTATTCAAAGCCCCACTTACCAAAAGAAACTGTAAACCAAAGGGGCTGGACTTTGGAAACCAGTATCTGAGAAACATGGGGGACCCAAGACTAAAGCTCTGCCACAGAGTAAAATCCATTTTTCACCTTATTCAGACACACAATCTCAGTCCCTGTTCCCTGCCCTAGTCCTTGAACTTGCAAGAAACACTGGCAGATGTTCATTAGTGCATTGGCAACTAGAGAATTGGAGGCACTTATCGACTCTCTACGCGATGAATAAATGTCGGAGAGTTTCTGCTGGGGACTAGCACTTTTGGTTTGAGGCCAACTGGATGCACTCAAAACAAGTGTGTTAGGGGTGGTGGAGTTGTGGCCAGCAGTTCCACTTTGTTGTTCCTATTATTAATTTTAATTTTAAGTATGAGGTGCCAGAAACCTGAGGGTATCTACTCCCTACCTAACATAAAAAATAGCAAATATATGGGTGGAAGTAATGATTTTTTTAGGTTTAATGAAGATTTGGCTGCTCACAAGTATGAATATGATGGTCCCCTGCTCCCTGGCACCGTAAGAGCCTAGACATCACAGTCATCTGAGAGATCAATGGCCAAGAAAAGCAGAGCTCACACAGCAGAGCAAGCACCATCACCTGAGGTCACAACATACTTCCCAAACTCACCTTCAGGCTAGCACTTACCTGGCAAATTCAGGATGTTTTCCTTCCCTGCAAATACCGTCCAAAGCCTGAGTCCACCACCAAACCCTCCAAAATCCAGCAAACATCTCTGACCCCCTGGCTAGCTGTCACTCACACCAACTGGACTCTTTTGAAAGGAAAGAGGTACTTTTATCAGTATTAAACTACACCATGTGTTTCATAGGCTGGTCTGGGACTGCAAGCAAGGTAACACTGCAAAGAAAACTCCTGAACTGTGCAAGAGACAAAGGCTTGGTGATGGAGAAATTGCTTCGCTTTGAAAAACTTGAATGTTTAAGAACCTCTTGTTAAAGTAATTAGAAAATGCAACACTGGCCCAACAGGAGAAAAGCCAATGCTTCTCCCAAGGCAGCTGTCTGTATGTGGGAGTGAGCAGCTCCGTTCAGTCTGTTAGCAGAAAAGTAACTGAAAGTGATCTGTTGGAAGCTGTCTTCGTACACACAGGCTTACACACAGACACACACACACAGAGCTTTGATATGTGGGTCTGACTTAATTATAGCTGGCAAATGCAAAGGTTAGATATGCTTGAGAATGATGCTTGACAAAATTACACTCTGCAGAGGAGAACTTGGTTTCCCAGAGAAAAATAAAGCAGAGAGTGGAGACATCTGGATTTTTTCTCGCTCTCACATCACTCTGCATTTCCTGGTTATAGCTGGGATCTCCCCAAGAGAGTTTTTTCTTGTGGTATTTCTAGCTGGGACTGGATGCACCACAAATCTCAAGAGAAGATATTTCCTTCCAAGATTCATGAGCTGGAGGCTCATGAAGCACAGATAGTTCGGGGAAGTGACCAACTGTGCAGATGCTTTCCAAGCTGTCAGCTTTTTGGGGGGTCTGGTAGTACTATCAATGACGCAGGGTCTAACCTCGACCCCTTCCCATGTACATGGACACTTCATGTTACAACTGTGTGGAAAGATCCTTATTTCAAGAAACTAAAAAGGGAAAAGAGGTGTCCCGCTGTGTCAGAGCAAGCAGGGCCTGGACGCCTGTCTGACTGCTCCAAGGTCTTAAAGCAGCAGTCTCAAAACTGCTGCTCTAGTGGGTAATACACTAATTGAAAAGGAGAGGGACACCCTGAAATCATCCAACTTCTGATTTCCATTTCCAGGGGACACTGGCTTTCCCCCATGCTGGGAGGCAAGCAATGTCCAGCAGGAGCTTCAGACCTTCTCTGGCAGGAAAAATTCCCTCAGGCTAACCCAAGCCTTCCACTCCAATCAATTCTGGGTCTAATTCATCTAATCCATAATCATTTCAGATGAAACCATCTGAGAAAAACAAAGCTTTAGAGTCCTTCTCCAGCCCGGCTCACACCCTGCTGAGCTTGGTTACGGGTTTTTTGACAAGGTAGAAAACAAGCACTTTGGAAGGCATTTAGGCAATGCGCGACACCTAGGATCTCAAGTTATGCCTTGCCATCGGTTTTGCTGCCTGACCCTGAGTAATCCACTTAACTGATCTATGCTGCAGCTCCCTATCCATAAAAGCAAAAGAGAGAGAGAAGTAACATTTCCTGGCATCTCTGAGATGTTGTGAAGATTAACACATTAAAGAATGAAGTGTATCAAGATTTTCCAAAAAAAAAAGAAAAAATTAGAAGAGCCACATGGCACTGTGAAGGAGCATGTTTTGACACAAGGTTTGTTTATTCGACATTGTTCCTGTCCAAGGGAGATTTGAAGGTTAAAATTAAAACAGAATAAATGCATCTCAGTGCTCCAGAGGGGACTGCTTAGTGTGTGGGCACATAAGAATGCTCTCAGGAATAGAAGGTTTGGAAACTATTGTGAAAACTGTGGTCAAGAAGTGAAACCTACTGAATCCCCTAAGCAGCCTTTACTGCAAACAACTCAGATATCTCCTCGTGGGCAGAGGCTGGTGGACACAGACTTTCCTCCTCTTGTACCCAAATGCAAAGCCTGGAGCCACATAGTCTGAAAGGGCTCAGCCATGTGGTGTCAAAGCTGTCGCTCCTCTGCCTGGCTCTATTGTGGCTTCTGGGTAGCTCACATCAAGCCTCCAAACCGATCAGGCACCTCTGAAAAACCTTGGCAGAAACCTCCTGCAGGGTTAGGGTTAGAGACCCCTTTGCAATATAATCCTGCTCCTGAAGCACGTGACCCTCCTTCCTTCCACTTCACCATTGTTCAAACCTGAAGACTTCTAGCCCTGCCCCTCCTGGAGGAAATCTCACTCTAACAGCATGTTTTGGCACAGTATGCATTGGACAGGGTCACATCACATGGGGACTGTGGTATTTTAGCACAGGACAATGGGCCTTCCAAGACCTATCCTTTTCACATGTGGCAGCCACTGTTTAAGAAGCGTGGATCCAGCTGGGAGCTGAACACCGTCCAGTTCAGTCTGCAGTATCATGCTGCATGTTTATTTTCCTTTTGGACCCGTGAGGCCATATTTCTGACTGGGGACCTTTCTCCCTGTGGCAGTTAATATAATATTCAGGCCTCCTTCAACTTGCAAAAACCCTAAAATTCAGGTCCACTATATCCTGAGCGCTATTAGGAAATGTCAACCATTATCACAAACCTGTCTGAAGAAAACTGAGCTATTTCTATTTATGCACTCATCTTGGACATGTAAGCTCAGGACACACTGCCTCTGAACCCTCATGCCAAGAAAACAACTACTTCAGGGCTCTAGGGATCTTCCAAAGTGATTCCAGGTACCTTCAGATTCAAACACATCACTGGTACTTCCTCTCAGTTGGGTTAGACCTTCACCAACACACCATCCAACCAAGGTTATCATGCTTAGAAAATTAACTGCCTGAGAAATGTAGGCATCTGAGATAACATTATGCATCTCAGCACAGCGCTGGGACCATGAGCATTCCAGGGTGAGATCAACCCTCACTGCTCAGCTGCACATCTCCCATTCATCCATATTGCCCAGAGGAGCTTGTGAGAGTCCCTGCTTTCATGCCATGACGTGTAGTTAATCCTTTTAGTCTTCAGAAAATTCAAAGAAACAGCCAGCGCTTCCAACTTTCTCTGAATTAGAGGTGGGCAAATATAAATCAAAGCATGACTTCTGAATAATAGGTTCCTGACATACCCCCAGTCTGCAGCACCTGTCAACCTTCCTCCTTTCAATTATTATTTTAGATAGTGCAAAAATTTACTACAGCAAAATGTGATACACTGGAGCCAGGGGGAAAGCATGGGATGGTGAGGCTGGTGCCTTGCTCCCTGCCTGAGCCTCTTGCTGAAGGGTCCAACTCTGAATCCCCATAAAGGAGCCTGTCAAGCATAAACTGAAGAGAGGAGGGGCTGAAAAATTCAAGCCAACCCCTGACCTCGTGGAAGTCAAGGGTCTTAGATGATGCCCCATGATTGGATCTGCCACTTTCCCCAGTCCCACTGAGCCTGAACTTTAAGGAAGATCTGAATGACAGGGAAGGACATGTAAGATGAGCGTGAAGTATACAGGATAGGGCAGGAAGTACTGACTTCTGAGTGCAGGTGTGGTGGTGGGCCTCAGATACACAATCATCTACAGTGAAAAGGAAAAATACTATTTTCCAGTGCAGGTTGTGTTGCATAAGAAGTCAGGGGCAAGAAGTGCATCAAAAAAGATTCAGGTTAGCAAGAAAATCCCTCTAATGATAAGGGTAATGCAAACTGCAGGGAAGCTGCAGCATTTCCCCGTTAGAGATCCTTAAGTCTAAGTCAGATTAATAAATACATGTTGGGCAGGAGCTGGGTGTATTTGATCCTACCTTCAAGTGTGACCTCTTCAGGCCTCTGCTGCTCCTCTGATCTTCCAGGATGTGTTGAAGCGGCCCAGGCACACCAGTCACCTGGAGCTGCTGTGAATCCCAGCCCTGGGCTATTACTGGGATCACTGCAGATCAAAATGAGAAGCATCACTTCCTTGAGACAGTAGGACTCCTCCTGCCAACTTGTTTGTCTTTCCAAGCAGGCTGGGTATGAATCCTACCTTGGAATAAATCACATGCACCTGGTTAAAACTGCTGCCAATGCAGATGCATTTGACCTGTGGGAGGGGAAAAAAGGGGTGATACAGGGAGTTAACATCAGTGGAAAACACTAAAGGTGCTGATGCAGATAATCAGGCAGCACAGATATCAGATTAAGCTCACAGAGCTCGTGGGCTGTGGCCATGCTAGGGTCCCTTGCAATCAGCATGAATGCTTTCTCCCCCAACCCCTCTTTCTTTTTAATAGATACAGCCCATTTCAAAACATATTTCCAAAGACCAATAAGTAAAGGGTCATAAAACACCCACAAGTGTCAAAACAAATGTGTCCTGGTGCAGCAGGCACTGTGGCTGGCAGCAAGCAGAACCCAGTGCTTGCTGGACTTCTGGCACCCATAGGCTGCACAACGCTGGACTTCTGGCACCCATAGGCTGCACAACTCCCTGCCCACTCCCTCCCTCCAAATGTCTTGCCTCTCCACCAGCCCTCTGCAGCAGCACCTCTGATTTATTTGGGTCTGCTGGACTCTCGGCTGAACAGACGTCCGTACTTCCACATTCCCTCTCTTTCCCCGTGCTCAGCTATAAGCGGGAGGATTTTCAGCCAAGCTCTTCTCTACCACCTAGTGGGAAACAGATTTTTCCCGCCATGGCGAGCTCGGTGCTGAGCCGGCTGGCCTGTGTGATAGCTGAACAAGCCCTTTGCAGCCCATCTGCTTGTACGCACCCAGGACGTCCCAATGGCCCCCAAAGGCCAGAGCAGCACAGGGCGATGGATCCCTTCCTGCCATTTAGCAGCAGCCTGGCTTAGGGACTGGGAGAAGTTGTCCTCTCCAGTACATTGTTTCTAGTGCACATAGGGACTATCCCTACCCATGCCTATTTTCCAGACAAGCACCAAGCAAAAGGACACCCAGATTTGCAGCATCCCAATGCCTCTCAATGCAACAGTCCCCCACACACCC
>JAOEHX010072384.1:12047-23755 GCA_025448015.1 Bolborhynchus lineola | reverse complement strand
AGAATTAGCTGAATGGGTGGGTTTGGGTGTTACAAATGGGATGTGAAAGTCTGGATCCCTGGCTGTAAGCTTGGCAGGGTTAACTTGCTTGGCCCTTTGTTCTGGTTAGACAAATAAAATGAGTTTCCTCTGAGTGGGTGGTAGAAGGGTGTGTTTTGGATGAAATCTCAAACATGAGACTCTGTGGATGTTTAAATACTCTCTGGCATGTTGTGTGAGAGGAGGGATGGGCAAGGGGAGGAACAGGACTCTGTGGCTGGAGGATGCAGTCTAGCCTGGCTGCTGGAAACAGCTTTGCAGACAGCCCACCAGGCAAATATTTGACTGCTGAGAAACCCAGGCCAGCGTGTTATGTCCTTGTACAGTGAAAACAGAGCTGCATCTGTCTGTGGGCTCCATCCTGCCTTTCTGTGTGTGAGCAGGGAGGTTAGGCAGAAGATGTCTGAAATTTTCCAAGCTCTACAGCCTACCCACAGCAAGACCAGCTTGGGCCATGATTAAACATCCTGCTGTTGGAGACCTGGTAGCTGAGCCCTTTCCCTGTTGATGGAGGGGTTATTCAGCTTCCCGCTGATTCTGCTTTCTTGCTGGCATGCATCAACAGTGACTGCGTTTCCTCTGTGCTGCTCCTTCCTGGACCAGATCCAAGGGAGGCGGCTGTCTGTACTGCCCTTGGAGCCTCTAAACTACGCTGCAGAGCTGAAAGACGAGGAAAGTCTTTAGGAACCTTTGCTTGACCACCACAGCTCAACCCACCTCATTGCTGCAGGCAATGGGAATGGGATGAGGGCAATGGGAGCAAGGACTAGAGCTCAGCCTGGTCAGCTTGTAGGATATTTTCTGTGTAGCAAAAATTATTTTTAAAATGGGAACAAGGATAAATGTGATAAAAATAATATAAACAATGTTCAAATCCTCCTGCAATGCAAGAATGGGTGGCAGAGTGGTAACATACCCACAGCAGGAAGAAAATACAACTCGAAGAACTGAACAGGATAGACTCTTAAAAGCAATGCAATCAATATCTAATAATCAAGGACAAAGCGAAACAGAGTAATGATTAACTATTTAGCAGTACTCAATTGAAGACTGATCCTTCAAATGAAAGGAAGGCTGAGCAGAATTTAACTTTCTAACCTTCACATGTGGGAATTGTAGCCAGAGCTAAACCTGTAATTTCTGATTATTTTTGCAAAGGGTTCATAAATTGAAGAAAGAAAAACCCTCTGAAATCTTATTAAATGTTTTGTAAGGGCTACGGTGCTTTTCAGCTATTGTGAAGCATTCTCTCACTCCTTGCTCCCTGGTGATGCTTTATTTAAAGGAACGGGTGACCTCTGCAATCCCACCAAAGTCTTGGAAAACTCCACATCCTGCTCATGAGGAGCCACAGCAAACAGGCATCATGGCAGAGTTCAGGCAGGTTGTTGCTCTGTGCTCAGAAGATACGAGTTTTGTTTCCACACGTTCTCCTCTGGAGAAAGGGGCTCAAGCCCACTTGTCTTTCTCAGAGTTGGTGGTTGAGTCGAACTCAACAGTGATCTGCGTGAGTCACTGCATTGCCAAGTCAGTTGCCATCATAAACGGTTTATCTCAATTATGAATGAAAGAAAAAGAACTGCTTCCATTGTTCTTTATCCTTAACAGCCTGCTGTTTTATTACAGAGCATGAAGAAGAGATACACAGGTAAAAGAACAGTTTAATGATCACAGTGACTAAGGGAGGGTCTGATCTTCCAATCTCATTACCAGATCCTGTGCTTCTCTGCTTTGTACCTCTGAGGCTTCCCCTACCAACAGCAACAAGCACATGAAGAGTCAGGTGTTTTCCTGTGGCTTTTCTAAACAGTGCATCTGTATCTTTTGAATCTTTGGAGTGTTAAAAAATCAATGCTAAGCCAACTTCCACAGCCTTTCCCAGCAACATCAAATTAAAGGAAGGCATGGTGCCATAATTTCCCATAGCTGTGTATACTGTGTTACAAATAGAAAGCCTACTCATTATTCATAACAGACCAAATGATAGAATATCTCAATCTCTCACACATTTTTTTTACGGTGTAGGTTACCTTTTTTGTAAGTCTTTTTAAAAGCCAGGCTTTTAAAGTAAGGCTGTAGTGTAAGATGACTGATGATCATTCCTCACTGTACTAGCAATTACTTCGCCGATTCCTTTCCAAATGTGCAATATACTAATATGTGAAGATTATATTCAACAGCAAGACAGACCGAATGCTACAAGGGAAGTAATTGCTTTAGAAAATCATTGTGCAGACACTATGAAGCCTCTGTTACATGAATTTATGAATGTTATCAGAGCTGACGTAAGCACATCTGTTACCAACTTTGTCTAACTACATGCATAGTGTTTAGTGACACCAATATACTGCCAAATATTTAAAATCTCTGCAATTTTACAAGACAAATTGGACC
The DNA here is from genome assembly GCA_025448015.1 of Bolborhynchus lineola. Taxonomy (NCBI): domain Eukaryota; kingdom Metazoa; phylum Chordata; class Aves; order Psittaciformes; family Psittacidae; genus Bolborhynchus; species Bolborhynchus lineola. The sequence continues at coordinate 21,322 of JAOEHX010072384.1, read as the reverse complement.
TTGAAGAGATATCAGTATAAAACATAATAAACTTTTCCAATAGCAGACAAAACTTAAAACTGCTTTCTTTTTTTTTTTTTATTGTCCCAGTAATTATTGCTGTGCATGGAAGACAGCAGAATAAAGGAAGTCACGCCTTAATAGAAAATGGTTGGGTAGAAGAGACGTAATTATAATTCTTTTGACTGGAAATCTCATTTTAATAAGGAACTTGGGTTTGGCTAACTTTCTTAGAAGAGATGGTATGCTAAGTTAATTGTTTCCCCAAAATTAAAACCAACTGAAAGACTCTTGTTATGCTCTGGGAATAGAAGCACTTACACAAGAGAGTCATGGAAATATGTAATAAGTTAAGGTAAGCAATCTTTTTTGTTTGTGTATAGTCAGCTGTAGTCATATAAAGCTGCCGGTATTTACAGTTCAATTATTATGCCAAGAAATAATGAAAAAATATATGGTAGTAACAAAATGAATTTTTCATCCATAGCAGTGTACATTTTCATCACACTGAGCTTTAACAAACTAGGTGAGCTCTGGCTAAGTGCTCCATCTAACACTGAGATCCTTTGAAGGGTCTGAAATTCATGATTGAGTTGCTCAGCTGAGTGAATTGCTCCCGGTAGGAGCAATGGGTCTAACTACTCCTCAGCTGTTCGCTCCAGGAAGGGGATTAAATAATGAGGTATCTGCAAAACCTGAGTGTTGGGCTTTTCCAGTAGCCTCTTCCAGGCTGATATTCTTGGTTCACTTTTGCTTGCAATGCCCTGCTTAACAGGGAAGGAGGTCTGAGAGGAGCCCTTCCTTCCCTTGCCTTGTGAAGGAGGCAGCTATAGTCCTTATATTCTGCTGAGGACTCCTCTCATGGTCTCCTGAGGGCAAACTATGGCTCACACTGGTGGATGTGGCTGCAAAACAAACGAGAGCTTGCAACTGGTAAGCTTTTCCTATGCTAGTCTGAAAAGGTGAATATTTATTGCAACTAATAGCTATAGCACCTTGACCAAAACTGCAACAAATCATGCTTTTATTTCTGAAAGCATGTGGGTCAGCTGTTCTCTGTGTTGGCCAAATGTCCTTGCATGTCTTTACTGCTTTGTAAGAAAGCAAAACAAGTTTGTCCTGTAAAGATGTTACCTGAGCACTCTAAATGTCTGCCAAATCCATATTTCATAGGATGGTTTGGATTTGAAAGGACCTTAAAGATCACCTAGTTCCAACCCCCTGCCATGGGCAGGGACTTGCAGCATTAAAATTTGGTTTTGATTACCTGCTGAGTAACTGTGCTTGCTGTGTTTCCTCTGTTGAAAGAAAATATATTGAAAATAGAAGGACTGATTTTTCTGAGGCTTCTGATGTTCTTAAGGGCGCTGCTTTATAAACAAACTTAGAAGAATCTTCAGCCACACAGCTGCTTAGGTGGTAGCTTTTTGTGCTGGAGTCCAAAAGACTTGAACTAAAATTCCATGAGTCTTCTGTAATTTTCTGCATGTTTAGGTATATCTTGCTTTCAGGCTTTGGGTTGAAACATGAGCTAATATAAACAAGCATGCAGGGATTGGCTTTATAACTCAGAGGTCTCAGACTGTCACTGGCTTTGGATTATGTCCAAGTGTGACATACTGTCGGGAACTGAATGCTTTTGATATTGGATGGTATACCAACACCATAATGCTAACAGTCTTCTCAATGCCTTCAGTAGTAAATTTGTTACCAAAACTAAGAGGATAATCTGTCAAAGTATTTACAGCCTTAGCTCCTCACTGCACTGGCTGCAGTGACATTCTTGGTTTCAGTTTGCTGTTGCCTTTGCTCTACTTTCTCCTTCATTCTTCTCTATTAGCAGTGGTGTGCTAGTGTATCTGTGATGTCCTTGCTCCATTAATGGAAAGAGAACCAGGCAGAGCAGAGCTGCTGTGCCTATCAGGTCAATGAGGCTCTGTAGGTTCTTGGAAAGGGCTGTGCTCTTGAGAAGGTAGATCCTGTAATGTGGGGGGGGCTAGGAGGAGAGCCCCATCCTGCTGCAGCCTCCTCCAAGGGATGACATTCTCCCAAGCTTCAGATCAGCTGGAAAAGAAACGTTAGGGAGAGGAAAAAGAGAAATTTCCTACCCACATGCACCACTTGTGGAAATTTCACTGATTTTGCCCGGAAGAGTTGATAGCATTGAGACAGCCAGTGGTATTGTAATACTGTGTTTTGGCATTGTTATTGGGGAAGAATCAGATATTAGTGCCTGTCATTGCTTCTCAGTCCCTGGCAGGCAACACTCATCAGATGACAGGAAAAAAACCAGTGATTCCAGCACGGAAAATCTCCAGGACCAATCTTTCCCACACAAGAAATAGAAATCCTAGCTTGAACGCCTGAGATTACAGCTCCAGAAAGTATCTCTAGACATTACAAAAGTCTAGAGACTACAAGAAAACATTCTTCTGTGTGAGACATACAGTTCATGTGATGTCAAACAGTATCTCTTCCCTCATCAAGCACAGGGACATTTTGAAGCATACTCACTGATGCTGTTCATGGCAAATGAAGTGATGTTAAGGAAGCAGACTTGTGCATACATTCAGCACAGGGATGTTTTTTGGTTATTACAGCTGCTATGGTTACCAGTCATGCGGTTGGCCACTTTCTGTAGTGGAAGTAGAGAGTGATTATACAGTACATTGTGTGAAGAAGTCAGATAGACCTTGGGGGTGTGTGTGTGTGTGAGCTTCCTGCCCACTGCAGAAGGAGCTGGAATGAAAGTTCTCTGAAAGAAATACATGTCAATGCTAATACTGCCAAAGTGTTTGTAAAGCAACTGTCTTTGACTTTTCTATTACTTCTAAGGGTAGTGTGTGGGGGGGGGAAGTAGCAAAGCAGATATGCCAAAATAAATTATTACCCTTACAGTTAATGCAAATTAATGTAGACCTTATGAATTTTATGGTGCAGTGACTTCACGGAAGCTGATCCTATGTATGTTTGCTCTGCCATTCAGAGTAAGTAGTTCCTCTAACTGACAGTATCCTCCTATATTAACTAAACACTGGAAGGAAATAATAGACATTATATAGAACCACAGATAACCTCCTGTAATTGCATCTTCTTTCATGTTTTTCCTTCACCAAAACCCACTTTTTGGTTTGGTCAGCTGTATCTCCTCAAAAGAACTTATTAAAAGCTTTTGGCATATGGGAAAGGTAGTACGCAAAGGTATTAAGGTATTATTTATCTACTGATGCATGCAGTTCACTCCCAGCAATGAGAGGTATAAAATCTATGGGGTGACAGCCATCCATGAGTTAACACATAGTTACAGATAGTAACTGTTTGGTAATAATATCCCTTCGGTGTTATGTAGAAGAATGAATTTTTCTGAAGTCAGCACTAGAAGACCTTTGGGTACTTGGGTGCATGCTGCAGGATCAGGAGATCACAGTGGTTTGTGTCTTTGCATAGGAATTGTCCTTTAGAGAAAGGATAGAGCAAATTTCTTCCTGACTCTATTGCATTGCTGTAAGTGCATCTGCATTCCTGAACTCTAGAGCTATTACTAACAGCTAAGGATCTCAGTCCCCAGAATCCTTAGCTGTGATGTGACATGCATCATAGCCGGCATAGGTGTCTTTCCACCAGTCACACAACTGCCCTTCTTCACTTCTTCTCAGCCTGACCGGTCTAAGTGGCTGGAATATTCCAGTCCTCTTTATTGGTTCTTCTTATCATAAATAAACACCTGACTCTGCTTTGTTGACAATGGTCTGCTACTTCTCTGGGCAAGGGTGCTGCCACCATCCACCTGACTGTACAGGCACAATAGTTTATTCAGGACTATGTGGCATTGCCCACCAGCCCTGCAGAGGTGCTGCCTTGCAGATACTTCTGCAGAAATGCAGGAACAGCTTCTTCCGTGGTGGCTTCTGGACTGACATTGTCTCTCCTGCCTCTGTACTGTGATGCCCCGTCCCAGTTAACCTACCATTCTCCACACATACTCCTACTGCAGAGGCCAGTTTCAATTCTATTTATACGCACAGGGGAATTTTTTGGAGTTGAGCATTGACAAGATCTACAAGAGGCACATAATGATTCTGAATTACCTTTGAGTATGTTATCATCCCTTTGGGCAGAGCTTCCTTTAAAAAAAAATAGGCCCCCTCCAAAGGTGTTTGTTTCCTTTGGTTGGTTGGGTTATGTTTTACTTCTATAAAGATCAACTGCAGATTTATCTTCAGGAAGGAGCCAAGTGCTTTTAGCTGAGACATCATAGTTTAAATAACCTTGTTAATGAGAGACATGTTCACTTTGCCCACTTATGGATATTCTTCCTGGCTTCAAGCTGGCAGTATGCAGCTCCTGATAGAAACTTGGACTTCTTCATGATGACATTGCAGACGTTTATGAGAGAGGCTATTTCCACGTACCTCAACCTCCTGCCTTTTGTTGCCATGAACAAATGATACTGACACTTGTGCAGTTTGATTGAACTTTCACAAAAGCTGTCACTGTGGATGAGACCACCTTTGACTTCTGTCTTTTTCGGTCATGCCTACTTGTGGTTTTGCCTCCAGTTTGAAGTATTTCCAAGGGTTTCAAGACTTTACACCTGCCGTGACCTAAGGTCAACTGCTGGTGGTGGCTTCTGTGAGCTCATTGCTGCCAGCAAACCCTCCAAGTCTTCCCATGTTCTTTCCAATTCATTCTTCCATTTCCCATTCCTTTACTGGTACAGTAACTGAGTTAAAATGGCCATGATTACTGGACTGCATGGCGTATAAGATGGCTAGCAGTGACAGTGAAAATTACAACATTTCCTGCTTTCTTACCCTACACAGGATTTTCGATATGCATGCACACACATGAAGGCATAGTTTTATTTGCACTTCAATAATCAAGTCAGTCATAGGAACTTAAGGTGCCTTCTTGCCAGTAAGCGTGTTACAGAGGCAATAGGAGTCCTATACTCTAAAAGGGACAAAGACAAAAATGTAAAGTTTTTTCAGTAACAATTTGCCAGGCAATAAAATAGCACATAAAATGTTGAGAGGGAAATGGTAATAAATACAGAAGAAATATTTTTTCATTTATTCTCACGTATTCATCTTGTCAGTTTTCCCTTTTCTGGGAGGATGAAAAAAATCCTTCTTTTAAAAAATTTCATTCTGCGAGTTTATTTTCAAAAAGGCTGCTGGCAGGTTGTCACAGAAGTGGAAGATTATGATTAACTGAAATGTCATCAGCCTGCTTTTCTCCACAGAGGCAATATGAATGGGAATTAAGTAATGAACTTCTGCAAACGGCTGATAGGAGAAGGATGAAGTAGCAGGCTGATTTCTCAGTTAAAGTGGGGCTTTTCTGAAGGAATGGAAACAGTGAGATTTTCCTTTTAACTTCTTACACCTCATCAACTCCTATTACCAAGAAAAGACAAAACACTCCTCAAAAAAAGAAATCTCCAAGATCATGCAGAAAGGGAAAGGTGAATTCCCCTTTATTTAACCACAAGTCTTGTGTGTCTCAGCTTTGGATTTTCTGTTAATATTTCTGTGGCATACATGCTGCTGATCCTTTTTCCAACATTGTGTGATTAAATCATTGCAATGGTAACTGATGCATTTTCCTTCACAGCATTAGTAGAATGGTGTTTAATTTTAACCCGTGGGAAGCTTGTACCTGATTTAATCAGGCATTCTTTAAGGTTTTTATTGTTGTTCTATCAAAGGAAAGACAGAGCGATACATGTTGGTCTATTATGTTACACGTTATAACTCAAGATGAGTTCAAGACACAGAATCTGGATATGAATTTCAAATGCCCAATACAATGCAAAGGGTCATTTTCATTATGCTGATCTGGGTATATGGCTGGTGTTTGAAGTGTTTACTCTGTGTGTGCATTATGGGTGAAACCTACCTTAACGTGGCAACAAGGTGCTGGGCTGATGAAAAGGCTGCAAAGTCAATACCCTCTGTCAGATTCCTTCTCTCATTCCTGTCCTTTTAGGGGCACTTGTTTGAACACCCAGGTAGGAGAACCCACCTGCAAGACCATTGATAGCATTCTTAGGGTATGGTGGAACAATCATACAGCAGATTCTTGTGACTGTCCCTTTTTGCCTGCCCCTCCTGAGCAGGTGATGAAGGGGAGGGTTGGTTCGTGCATGCATGTTCTGTCTTCTGACAGCATCCTTACTATATTCTGCACCAGCCCCAGTTATTGCACAGCCCTTTGGGAATGAGACTGGATAAGGTCAGTGCCAATTGGCCACACTGGGTGAAGTCTGCAGAGGGGAATTGGCTTCTCTTTGCCCACTCTTACTCCTTTTCTTGGTAGTACTGTAAAAAAAGCATTTCCCTTGCTGCTGGCCAAGCCAGTTGGGTTTCCATGTTGTTTTTTGTAAGATTTTCTTACATTGTACATGAAGCAGCCAGCCTAGTGACTCATCATTGCCATCTCCAGTCCCCTGGAGATGCACAGAGCAGCCTGTGGGGCCTGGGGTACCAGATATAGCACAGAATGTGTAGCCTGAGCCTGCAGTACTGCTGGGTTACATCTGAGCTGCTCCTGGTAAGCTGGTGGTGGTAGACCTTTGTGAGTGGTTCCACCTCTCCAGCATGTCAATGAAGTGACATGGCTGGTTAAATCATGCTTTCTATAACCTTCAGGACAAACAAAGTCCAAGGACATGTTGTGGTTTTGTAATAAGAATGTAATAATATTTCCTCTCTCCAGTTGAAGCACACATTTTTCCAAGATCACAGTGGCCCTGTGGGTCAGAGGCAATCCAGTGGTGAGAGCCATTGACACAGTTAAGACAATTTTGTCCTAATTACCTGATACAAGATGCTACTAATATTATTTTATTTACAATAAGCTCTCATAATAATGTTCTCAATCCTTATCAGATTTAAGTGCCAAGTTTCCATAAAGGGTAACTTTTTCTCTTTTAGTTGCTTTCTTCTAAGCAGTGATAATCAGAATCTTAAGAAATGTTAAGCTGAATAGGGGAATTGAAATCTTACAATTTCCTCACAATCACATATCTTAGTGCTTTAAATAAGCCAAATCAATTTTTGACAATGTTGTCTTTGTGATCTCTCCAAAATGCCTTCCTACCCTTCCCCCAACCCTACTGTAACTCTCTTAAATATTTTCCTTTTTTTTTTTTTTTTTTTGTCTGATAAGTAGTTTTACATTCATTGGCATTGCTTGCTTGTAATCACAGAGCCATTCCAGCAGCCAGCAGATGTGTAGAGACAGTGTCTGCTGTTCCAATTTAAACCAGGGAAGGTTTGATCCCAGGAGATATCCAAGCAAAATCAATGGAACTGTCTGCTGTAAAAGAAATGCTCACTGGTAACATAGGTAGAACTGAGTGGCAGAGGTTTCAAGGGAATTAAGAAGGTATGCAGAAAGAATTGGCACAAGCCGATTTCACAACAGTAGTTCACTCAGTGGTATTGATGCACGAAAGCATTTCAGATGTATCGCGGAATAAACTGAGCTACTGGCAACATTCATTCCTGCCTCCTTCTTGTAGGCTGCAATGAGAGCCAGGCTGTTCCTGGACAAAGAGCTCCAGTTTCCTATTTCTGTTGCAGTTCCTGTAATATGGCAACAGACATTATACTGTAAAGTAGTCTATGGCAAGGCCACCTGTGGAGATTGCAGTAAACAGGGCTGCATATCTGCAGAAGAATGAAATGCTCAGCCATAGCTTTTATGTCTTTATGTGATGGTGGGTTCTGTGTCATGCTTCCCAGCTAGCTGACAGCCACGTACTTCATGCTTGTGGCTGAAGTTCATAATATGCAGTGCATTGCAAAGGGGTACTTGTGTACTTTGGCTGTCGCTGAAATGAGCAACCCAGAGGAAGATTTTAAAGATGCCCTGCATGAACATCTAATGAGGGATTTTCACTCACACTAGTTGTGAAGATTCAAACAGCAGAGGAAATAAAACAGTCTCCTCTAGAGAACCTGCTGAGATATATTTAAATCTTCCACTAATACATTACCCAGATGCCTGTTCCAACAGTTTATAACAATCCTCTGCAGCTGATGGCACAACTTTTCAGGAATGTGATGCCCATGGGAGGTTTTCTTCAAGATAAATAGGATTTCTGTTAATCCAACTGGATATTACAGAGTATCTCACTTACTTGAGGCATAATATATAACAAAGATGGCAAATGAATAATCACTGGGTAAATTTTACTATCACCAGGTTGTACTCTACAGCTTCAATACCCTGTTTATTCAGGTTTACTACTTTTATATGCCCTTGTTGACATCTTTTACTGTGATAACCAGGCACCTGCTGGTCTTGCTTCTCCGTTTGAAAGCTTGTTGCATTTTTGGGGCTTTTTTTTGACTGATTAAGTCCTAGAAAATTTTCAGATCCCACTGCTCCCTTTCCTATTTTCCCATATTGTTTTAAGCCATGGCATCAAATGAACGTTATGGACATAACTCCTTGTAAATGCTGCTGTCCCTTTCACAGCACTCTGGTAATGTCATTTATTCCCACTTTTCATGCTGTCAAATCCACAGAGGCATCTTTGTGTGAGTGACAATCGCCCCATAAATCCAAGCATGAGATCCTCTTGGCTACAGTTATGTTTTTAGGATTATGATAATAAAAATCACATAAAACAAAATGATAAAATATTGGCTCATCTAGTGTCCCATCAACAGTGCTTTGGGTTGCTACACAGGAAAGCAGGATGTTGGGGAGACTGAGTTTCAAAGTGGTGGGAAGCCAGACTCATCAGGGAAGACAAGTGGTTTAACATGGCCCTTCACCATAATTGCCTGCAGCTAGCTGATTGCTAAAGCAGCATTGAGAGGATCTGTAGCGGAGATTACACAATCAACCAGTCCAGCTAGCAAAAAGTTTGCTGTGATGGCATCAGTTGGCAGCAAGCTTCCATTAGAAAAGAGGCTGATTCCTACTACTAGTGCTTTTAGACCTCAAAAGATCACCTTAAGTAAGCATTACTTGTTTGTAAGCTTTTTATTTTGCTTTGTCAGTCCAAAGAAGAAGGATTATATGAATTGTCGCTCCTTCACATGTCTCTATCAGCAACCCTGAAGATGAGCTGCATTTCACATTTCAGCTGCATATAGTGACTTAAACCGAGCATGTGAGTTGTAGAACAAATATTAAATTCTGTAAGACTGTTACAGTTAAGCATGTGTCTCTTCTCTGGGGAAAGAAATCCTCTGGGGAGAGGATATCCTATCAATCAACTTGATCAGACAAGAGGGTAGCATACTTAAAATCAA
>JAOEHX010072384.1:0-12037 GCA_025448015.1 Bolborhynchus lineola | reverse complement strand
TGGTAGCTGCACAGAATGCTATCTGCAGACCATGAGGGCAATCCAAAAAACAACAGTTAATGATATTTGATTTTTTTTCAAGTGTGATTTTTCAAGCCAGCAGCCATAAGAGGTAATAATAGTATTTTAAAATAGCAGATAGAGAGGGTGGTCTTCTTGCCTGGTCCTGGGCTTTGATGTTGGAATGACTAACTGGGTTAATATCTAAACTAGGGTTAGTGTCTAAACTAGGAGTAACTAAATTAGGGGTTAGCGGCAAGCACTAAACCCTAAAGAGTTACATGTAGTTTATACAAAATACCCTGAGAGGTTCAAGACTGTTTTCTGGGTAGGCTCAACAGCAAGGTTACCATGTCACCTAGAAATCCTTCTACTGCCAATCAGAAATTACTGTAAATGGTAAAGGTGTGCTAAGAGCCACAAAACTCTGTACAAACCTGATCCTATTCTTGCCAGGGCTCAGATGAGTAGTAACTGCCCCTGAACTAATCTGTCATGCGCATTAAGCTGTGACAGTATGTGAATATTGACAAAAAAAGGGCCTACATCAATATAGCCGCTTGTAAAATGAAGGGCATAGAGTGATACATAACTAATATTATATAATGCAAGAAAGAAAATTTAAGCCAAAGACATTAGTGCAAATACTGAATACAGTCAGAAGTGTTATGGGAAGTTTAATACCCACGCAGAACACAGCACTGCAGTGTTAAAGCTCTCACCTGGAAAATAACATCAGGAATATTTTACTCTATGTGCTTGCGTTAATTGCTGGTTTACATTTTTAAAAGGGCAGCAGGGATCTATCTAAAAGCAGAGAGAAGAGCAACCATACCCTACCTTTAGCCAAACGCATTTCTCTGATGTTAGAGCAGGAACCTGATTTCTATTAAACCATCTTAAATCTCAGATCTCCGTCGGTCAAATTTTATGTCAGCGATGGATTTCACTGAACAGCTTTTGTCCCCCCACTTCTTAGAAGCAATAAAGATTGAAAAAAAAACCCAAACCTGTGCTGGAGGATTTGCAGAAGGAAAAACCTGCAAATTATTGCATGTACATTTTTAGTTATGCTGATCATGTACAATCACACTATTTGATAGCTTGCAAAAATGCATGTAATTTACTCCTTACATAATTGTTACATTTGTTTCATCGAGGCTTAAAATTACTAATATAAGTGAATTTTCAAGCAGTGACCCACAAGAAAAATAATGATTTCTTTATGCTATTTGTCAATAATTGTCATGAAAAGGTCATAAAGACACGAAATAAAGAGGGAAAAGCATATTAGAAAAGGGTACAAAAAACATTTGTGCACAAAATTCATTTACTGTAACCTTGGAATTCTGATCTCAGTAAAGGCCACTTGAGTATTTAGGCAAGAAATTCAAAATAGGAAAAAGGCACTGCTACATTTACAACTATTGCCTTCAATTTGAAGGGCATTGCCAACAATGACACTTGCAGGGAACTTTAATCTGCTTAAGTACAGATATTCTAATGATTACCCCAGGGCAACTACCACAGAGAATGGCCACATATAGGGTGTCTAGACAACTAACACTTACCTCATTTTTACAATACTCTTACATTCCTATTGAGCCTAAAGATCACAGGAGGTCAGAACATAAAAGTTACTAATCCATTAGTGCTCCTTGTTTTGTTTTGTGCAGGGTTATGAACTGTTGCAGTGTTGAAATACAGTGACTTCAGGGGTTATCAACAGATGTCTCGGATTAATGAGTCATAGTTACTGTTATTGACTAGGTTATGTTTTTTTTACAAAGAAGAAATTAAGTCCACCACATGATATTTACTGCTGCAAATTTAACTGAAATATCAAGAATGGAAGCTCATTATGTATCCCTAGTATAGAAATGAACTATATAAAATTGAAATAGCGACAAAAAGGGGTGAAATAGTAAAATTTGTAAGGAAGATATCCAGACAGGAAGTCCTGCAATCCATGCACCTCATAAATAGATCAGCAGACTCATCTGTGTCATTATGTGACTTACAGGACACTGAACTGAAAGAACCCATAGTATTCCACTATATGGTATGTGAAATCATGGGGGCTTTTTAAACACAAAAGCTTGAAAGTTGGAAAAGAAGCATAAGGTTTTGTTGAAACTCAAAATTCCTCCAAAGCCAGTGCTGAAAATATTAGGTGTTCCAGAATGACTGTATTCAAGTTGAGGGGAAACGTAAGTGTGGAGTCAGGGGGTGCAATGGTGAAATTAGGATGTCTGATTAAGACAGCCAGGGCTAGATTTTAACCCCAGAAGGGCTTTCAGAAAACTGAGAAAGAAGGATAAGGATTTGTTCACCAGAAACCAGGAAGGGGAATTCTACAGTTATGGCAACGGCCTGAAGTACAAGTGTGACAGCTGCTCTAGACCAGAACTGCTAATACCATGAACTCTTCCTCTGAGTTCTAATTGATGGAGAATACATGTTAAATAGCCCTGTTAATTTCTGAATAGGTTTTATATGACATTATGTAGGGCTTTTATATTTTCTTGAATGAAAATGAAATATGTTTTCTTCAGTTTAAAAAATCTGTGACTCTTAAAATCCATTGTTATCCAGATTTCAAAATTAGAAAGGTTGAAACACATTTCTTCCCTGCCTCCACTGAAGTCAAATGTGCATTTTGGCAGCAGGATTTAGGCTAGCATTCTGAGATATAGTTCATTAGTCCCTTGGCAATTGCAGAAGACTTTTTCTTCAAACAGGGTCTCCAGGCCATTTTTTTTTTCTCAGTTCACTCCCCCAGATAATTACCAGAGGCCCCACTTTACAAGCTCCTGTGCATTTTTTCTCCTGAGATTCTAATACCACCAGGACTTGATAATCTTAAAATGTTGTCAGTACCTCAGGCTCTCAAAGTCCCAGCCTAGCATTCATGCTCAACAATCTCTGCAGCCATATCTATCTCAGGTTTACAGAAACAGACTTGGGCTTCCTCCTGTAAAATAATTTTTGTATAATTGCATAAGCTAATTAAAAAAACATTCAGCACTGAGTGAACATTTGTATCAAAAAAACAGATTTCTGTACTCTGAAACCACAATTTACAATAAAAGAGTTCTATAATTTATTGATTCTGCTTGTGAAATTCTGTGAAACTTGAACAAGGACAAATAGGCAAGACTGCATATTCAACCCTTGAGAAGAAAGGGTTTATTAAGTAGAGACAGGATCTCACCAGAGACTATCATTCTCAGGCCACGGGATACTTTTATGATTCAGCAGACCTGGAGGAGTTCTGGGCCAGGCCAGACCCTTCCGTTTTCTTCCTTAGGACCAAAAATAAATCTGTATCGGTGCACTTGTATAATATGCTCATTGATTTACCTTAAATAACTCCTTAGTTTCTGTAATTATGCTAGTTATAGGTATCTGTTAATGTAGGTATTATTACAACATAACTAGTTAATAAAAAGCTTGTAACACCTATTTGTACCCTTACAGCATGTTGAAGAGTCTTACAGTGAAGAAGTTGCATAGCACAAGACAAAACAGTGATTTTTCGTCTTTCATGTATTTCATATGAAATATAAACTGAAAAAAAAGGAAAAAAAAAAAAAAAAAAGCCTGTGTATATACCCAGAACTTTTCCGTTTCTGATGAACTTTGCTCTTTAAAGATTACTTCATTCTTCTGCTAGTTCTTAAGTTGAATTCCAGTAGCACTTCGAAGTTGAATTGCAGTTGCAGTTCTAAAGTGCTCCTTTTTCAGTGGAGGCTTCTTTAGCAAAGTACCGGGAAGATGACTTCAAAGCAGCTGAAGCCTGATGCACACACATCAAGAGAAGATTAAAGTGGATACTGAGTTTTGGACTGCACAAAGTGATTTTATGAGATTTTAATTTATCAATTGTTTCCAGGTAGCCTTCTAAATCCTGCAGTAAGATTTTCAATCCTGAGGAGGCAGAAGCACCAACTGAAATCTAAGGATACAAGGATGGTGGCTGGAGCAGTGTCACCTTGTTTATGGAAACCCTATGGAATGGATACTGGTGGACAGGAAATTCCAATTTTTTTCTTTTTTTTATTTTCCCCTATGTCTTTGTGTTGACAGAGTGGACACAACATGTGAAGGTCTTTTCTCAACATAAAAGGTGGGGCTCAAGCCTCTTCACACAGAAGAATCTGGTGACCCACAGTAATGAAGCATATGCAGCTGAATAACCGAAATAGAAGTATAGCTACTTAGCATAACTTGCCTTATTGACTAAATGTGTTCTGTGAGTATAAATACACTTTTACAACATACATAGTAACTATAGGTGGCTTAACTCCTCCAAAAAAATTATGGAAAAAAATGTCACGTTTCAGCCACACTCCAGATTCTTTTTGACGGTCAAGAATCATGAAGTCTTTTTCCAGATTCCTCCTGCTATATGAAATCTTCAGACAAATAACAGAATGACTAACACCCTTTGCTATGGAAAGAATGAAACTGAGTATTCAGAGAGTTGCCAAATGCTGAATAAACAAACTGATATAACAATTTCTCCCTCTCTATCTATTATGGTGATGTGAGTGTGAGTTTCAACATCAGTACAGAAATCCTCAGACAGAAGAGATTTCCAAACAGGTAACATACATTTAAATGGTATATTAGAAGAAGCATCTTGTTCTGCTGAAAAGTTGAAGCCACTGATACCACAACATTACTCTTCTTGGTAACAGTCCCACCTCTTTCTCTGCAAAGTAATTGTTTCTTCCATAACAGCTTAAGCCACAGAATAATTTAAGCCTGTGACTGCAATTTCTGATTCTAAGAGAGTTCTCAGAATATATCCCAAAACTCCCGGTGATTGGCAGCTCTGCAAAAAGTGATAGCGAGCCCAACTATCCATCAAACAAATGAGTGGTAAGTCATTTGGAATTTATCCCAATGTTATTCAGCTTTCTGTAGAATTTAATTCTGTTGTGTGTAGGAGAGGTTTCCCAAAGGTTAATAACTGTGTCATTTTATATTTTGCTCAAAAAACTGAGAGCTAGAAAACCATATTTCAGGCTGTATAAAATAGTTTGGAAAATAGTGTAAAATAGTTTGGAAAATAGTCACCTTGAGTTACAGACACACAAAAAAGAAATTTATCCGAAGGTTTTTATATTTTTTTTTCAGAATTAATCATTCCAGTTTAAGAATTTTGCTCCAACACTTGACATTGGACACTGTTAAGGATACTGGGTTCTTTCTGGTTTCCTCTCTTCTAAAACAAGTCTACTCTAAGTAGTCCAAGATAAGACTAGGAGATATCTCAGTTTCTTAGTCTTCAGAGTCTGGAATTCTTCACTGAAGATAAATGCTAATTACAAGGAAAAAAGAGAGTTCACTCTCTCATTTTGAGATGTTACCAGCAGAAGGGGTGCTGCTCTCTTCTGCCTGAACAAAACTTGCCCTGAATCTGTGGCACTTGAGTTACATTTTTCTCTAGACCAGAAGAATCTCCAGCTACGTTTCCCACTTTCCAATCACATGCCATAAATAGGCTGTTGTGAGCTGTTCTTGATGGGAATCCTCTCAGTGACTTCTGCTGAAATGTTGCCATTTCCTAGAAAGGAAACCATGATTTCTGGTGCCAGAGAAAAAGCATAAAAGTTAGTCCTGAGACACTGTCTTTGGACTGTTTCTGAATATGTTCCAGAATGCTTTCTTCATAAAAGATAGAGACAACCCTTGGAGCAAAAATCAACACACATTTCCTCCTTCCAGCTGACTTAAACAGTACACTCATTTGCAGAATAAAATGGACCTCATTCTATAATATAAGCTGCTCAGGGAAGCTATGAAGAGGAATGCCAATTTAGATATTATGTTTGAACACCATGTGTGAGTCCTGTCAGTGAAGAGCAGTCCCAAAGAAGCACAGGGAAGGAAGATTCAAGGGGAGCAGGTGGTTAAGAAAGGAAGACTTGGGCAGAGATCAGGAATCTCAGGATAAAAGGGTGTCTGAACTGAAACTGTGTCCTTTCCACTGCTACCACACTCTATTCCAGCTTCTGCGTCTTTTTAAGTATAGTTCTTGAACAAAACTAATGTGTTTGTGATCCTCATGCTGAAGTTCAACAAACATTTCTATCCAGAGTAAGCTGACAAAACCACTGAGCAAAGGAATCCTACCTACCTGCCCTCCTGGCTGCCTGCTTCTGTTCCTGCCTCATGTTCTCTCTTGTACAAAGACACGCATTTACGAGGTCACACTCTCAACTGCATCAGGAAGTTCATCTGACTGAAAGATAGTTGCATTTTTCCTGCTGGGTTAGTTTCCAGCTGGAGCAGTCCTTTGAGTCAGTTGGCTGTAAAGTCACTCGAACATCTGTGCAGCACAAATATTGGGGCAGGAATAAGCAGCTAGGAGGGAGGAGCAGGGTATGTAGTAGACAGATCTACTTCTTCCATTAGCAGTGCCTGTGTATCTGTCTGGATAAGCCACAGCCTTATCCCAGGGTACCTGGGGATTGATCAGCAGAAGCATTCACAAGTGAATTTCTGGGGAGATGTGCTTATTTGAAAATAAGAGCTATCCTTTGCTAGCTGTATTGGAAAGGCAGGTGCCAGATGTTTTAGCTAACATCTGTTAGCTAACAGATCCCTAGCTGTTCGACCATAACATTGTTATGGTCTTGACATGCAGTCTGTGTGCTGGGCGGAGAACTGGCTGACCACCACACCCAGAGAGTGGTGGTAAATAGTTCCTTTTCTAGCTGGCGAACCGTCATTTGTGATTGATACTGGACCCAATGCTGTTCAATCTCTTCATAAATAATCTGCAATCAAATGTAGCCTGATTAACTTTACCAGTGACATCAAATGACACTGAGTGGGAAAGTGGGTATTTTGGAAAGGAGAGCCACCCTGCAGGAAGACCTGGGTAGGCTGGAAGACTGGGCTAACAAGAACTTTACAGAGTTTAACAAGGACAAGTGTAAAGTCTTGCACCTGTGAAAACACAATCCAAGAGTGCAGCACAGGCTGGGATCTACTTGGCTGAGGAGCAGCTCTGTGGAAAGGGACCTGGAGCCCTGATGGACAACAAGCCCAATATGAGTGAACAGTGTGCAGCTGTGGCAAAGAAAGCCAACGGGATGCTGGGTTACATCATCAAGGTCATCACCAGCAGAGATAAAGTCATTACCCCACTCTACTCAGCACTGGAATACAGGGTTAACTTTTGGTCCCTGCTCTACAAAAAAGATGTGGACAGGCTGGAGAGGGTTCAGAGAAGGGCCCCAAAGATGATCAAAGGACTGGGAAGTCTGCCATGTGAGGAAAGGCTGAGAGAGCTGGGTCTGTTCAGCACTGAGAAAAGAAGGCTCAGGGGAGACCTTATCGCCATTTTCTTCTTCTAGTATTTATAGGGCTGCTATAAAGAAGACAGAGACTCCCTTTTTACAAGGAGTCACATGGAAAAGATGACGGATAATGGGCACAAATTACTCCTGAGAAGATTCTGTCTGGACACAAAAGGAAAATTTTCCACAATGAGAACAATCAGGCAGTGCAATTATGTCTCCACAAAAGTGGTAGATTTTCCAACATTGGACACGTTTAAGATTCAGCTGGACAGGGTGCTGGGGCATCTAGTCTAGGTCATGCTTGCCTAGAAATGTTGGCCCAAATGATCCTTGAGGCCCCTTCCAACCTGGTACTCTATGATTCTTTAATGTGTAAAATGGAGATAATAATATCACCTTACAAGAAAGATGTAGAAATGTATGTGTTGCTGTTTGTGAAACATTCTGTTCTGATAAACACTATATCAACCTAGTTGGCAACACATCTGCCTGTCTTCAGAGCTAGTAGAGAACAGTCTGCAGAAAGGAAAGTGTGGAGTTCTGCTCTGATTCCCCAGGCTTCCGAGAAACTGTGGAGAAAGTTGTGTAATCACATAACTACAATTTATATTGCAGAGTGTGTGTATACCCAAGAAATCTAAAATAAAAGTATAAGCAGATGATATTTGGATCTTATTACTTTTGTTTGCCTTTTCACCCCTGATCTTTTAATGCATGGGAGGAGAGTTTCGTGTTAACTACAGTCCACAAAAGAACTTTGTAATTATGCTCATATTGTTTTTAAATATTTGAATAGTATGATTTGATGACTGCCATTGTATCACATCACTTGAAAATTTGAAACAGAAGAACACTCTCTCCACAAATGTTCCTTTTGAATTACCTTCTTGCACTTTCTCCTAAGCCTGTGGTACTGTGACTATGTTGATCCATCATGCTGAATTAGTTCCTATTCCAGGCACTGAATTAGAAACAAGTCTAACATAAAAATAATATTCTTAAGTATTCTGATGTGCATCCAAATAAAATACGTTTTGGCTGTTTAGTTTTTGGTTTGGTTTGTTTTTTACATTAAACAAGGTTAATAACCTCTGCCTTTACCATTGAAAAGCCTTCTTGATTCATGAAGTTAATGTCTATGGGCATTGGTGCTTCTCTAAGTGCAGACTTGAGACATGTTCTGTGTTTCACAATTTCTTTTCTGAGGATTATATAGCCGTCTAGGTACTAAGTGTTTCCCATTAGTACAGTTTCTGTGTCTCTCTTCTTTGTTCCAGTGGTTTGGCAGTCCATTGAAATGCAAAAGAATAATGCAGATCTTTACAAATTATGAGAAAGAGCCTATTGACTACAAAGCAGGACAGACAGGCTTGGCAGGAGGAACATGAAGCATGGATGGGTGCCTCTGAGCCCAGGTACAACTGAGAGGTCACAATTCTGGCCTGTCAGACTTGACATTGATTATTTCATTTTTCACTTCCTACTTGACAATCCCTTTGCACCAGTCTTAAGGCTCACTTTCGTCTGTGTTGCTTTGTTGCAAATGATCCTGCGTCCTTCCTTCCCTTTGAGACAAATTCTTCACTATTTCTACTATACTGGTCAGAAAAATGTCTTTGCATTTATTAAAAAATACATTTTCGCCACTTCTAACTAATGTGTATTTCTCATCTTGAGTTTTAATGACTTCAACAATTAGTAATTACCCATCCCACTTAAATGGAACAGTTTACTTCAGGGTGAATTCTTGTAAGCTGCAGAGAGGGTTGCTTTAAAGTCCTGTGAAGTCCCTTAGAAAGTTCAAAGATGACCATATGAGTGCACAGACTTGTAACTGGTGAAGTCAGAGAGTGGTTATAGCTACTTTTTGTCAGAGAAGGTGAGTGAAAAAAAGAACACAGAAGTTATGGTTCACAATGGCCTTTCAGCCAAAGCTGGCTGAAGGATTTGCCTCTTATTCTCACTGCCAGCACGCCAAAACAAAACTGGTCTTGTGGTTTGTTTTTTTTTTTTTTTTTTTTAATGGGAGTGTAAATATTTATTTGCTATAAGCTGGATCACTGGAATAATCCATACTAAAGACCTAAAGACCTCTAAAACCCCCAAGCCAATGATGCTAGCAAATACTCTAAGACTCTGTCGTGGTTTAAACCCAGCTGGTAACTAAGTACAATTTTATCCCAGCCAAAACCAAGACAAACCCCTAAAATCTTCCCCACGTATACTGACTTCCAGAGACCACAGATGAGAATACAGACTTTTTTACATATCCTGAAACTCACTGATCTTGGGCTCTAGTACACCATCTCTATGTGAACTACTTCATCTAGTTTTCTGGCACATTGTATATCCAAATTTTAATGCTTCTTCGAAGGGTGTGCTGTATACAAACTTTCAGATGTTCATTGTTCAACAATGAACAAAATACGGCCTCCGTTTCAGGGTAGTTTAGATTCTTAGTCAAATTTTCCCTGTGCTTCCAGTAGCTTTGGCCAGCACCAATCAGAAACAGTGCTACTACTTACCCTTTCATAAAGACAAACCTTTAGAAAGCTACATAAATGTTAATTAATTTACTCTCACCTCACTCCTCTGAGGTAAAGAACGGTATCATTTTCGCTTTCTGTTCAAATGAGAACATGAAAACACAACTGAAGTGACTTGCCTATGGTAACACAGCAAATCAGTGGCAGAAAAAGGGCTGGCATTCAGAAAATCTTGGGTTTTTTGGGCCCTGTCTACACAGGGGAAACGACTGGAACACCAACTGCATCCTCCATTTGTAACAACTAGTCTAGCAGAGGCCAAAGTGTGAGCACTCTATCGAAGAGAGTCTTTTTGTTCTGGAATAAATTGTGCATTGTTGAGGCAAGGTAATTACTTTGGAATAAAAGCCCTCTTATTCCTGTTATTCTACATCAGCTATTCTGACAACTTCCTTATATAGGCAGGAGGTAAACTCTAAATTCTCCATCTCACCAAACCTAGTTAATTATTGCTTCATTATAAAAGCACAAAATTGTGCTTCAACATAAGAAAATAAACAAGTTCTGGATACCCTGAGACCTCTGAGAACAAGCGCTGCACCTGTGCGCTGCTGCCTCCCTAACTGCACCTCTAGACACCAAGGAGAATGTGGTGAGAACAGTGGCTTGTCCATGGCTCATGCTAGCAGCCCCTGCTATCAGATATTGACCTCTTAGACCGGGATTCAGGGAGAGACCCCAGCGGCTTGGAGCAGTAACCAGCTCCTGCTTTGGACTGTGGCCAAGACGGTGTGTGCCTCCACTGCAGCCTCATCTCAGATAGCTCAAAGCCTGGGGTAGTGCCTGGTGTCAGACACTTCTCCTTCCCTGTGTGTCTGAGTATCTCCCTCATCTTATGATCTGACACAGAAGCAATGTGTGAAGGAAGATTGTAGAAATGGTTTGGGAATACGCTAGCCTCATTAACCTCATTAAAGAGCTTGCAAGTCACAGCCTCACTGTGAATACTTCCGAGGAAAATCTGGCAATTGCACCCCACGGTTCCTAATGCTGCAGTCACATCCAGCACTGCTGTGTGTAAGCCTTTTTGGTCTTCCCTTTGTAGGAAAGAGGCTAGAACCGATATAAAAAGCTATTCATTTATGTAAAATACACCAAGCTTTTCAGGTTGGTGATATAAATGTATTTAAATATTGAAAATGTTCATATTTGTCTTTCTGGATTGCCAATCTCCTCTTTTTTTCCCATGGCAGAGCAGCATGGAGATCAGTTCTTCACCCATCCAGAACATTGCTTCTCCTTAGCAAGAAGACAGCGAGTGGTTTTGTGGCCCTGTAACACCCGCAGGAGTCATGACCTCAAGCTGAGGAACGCAAAAGAGAGTGATTGCTCTTTGGAAATCCACCCAGGTATTTTGACAGTACCTAACACTATTCTGTATTTAAACATCAGTACTAAAGATCCATTAGGAACATTTTCAGAAGATGGCAAGCCATTTGGATCCACATGGAAGTCTTGTTGGTCTTTGCTGCCCATTCCAGGGAAGTGGAGGATGAAACTAACGTCTCTGTGGCGGACCAGCTGCTCACCACAGTGCTGTTGCTCTAGCTATCACCACACTGCACGCTGCTGGAATGTCGCCAGCCCAAATCAGAGATGTTTTCTGGAGTGTCCTAATTTCAGAGACAGCTCAGGGATAGCTTCACTTACATGTGTTTAGCTGAGATTATTAATGTTCTCTCAAGCCAAGGACAATGGTGACAGCCAATGGAGTACCCAGAATGGGTTATCTACTGCTGATCTTGTTCAAAAGGTTGGCCATTTGAAATCAGAGCAGTGTTCCTGCAGAACAAGGCATGATATTGATGTATGCTCATACTTTTTTTGCATGTCAATGATTTGTTACCTGTGGTGGGTATCTAGGCAGAGAATTGAATCTGATTTGGCTGACAGTAGAAAAGCTCAATATATATTGTTTGCATAGTACCAGAAGGTTTTGCCTGTGTGTCAGTAGCTAAAGTGACCTTCTCCCTTCAGGTCCCCAGGAGGCTGGAATGTGATGTAATGATCAAAATAAATTAAAAGATTTACATATACATATATAAATATATATAATTATGTGTATATATAAATAAAAGCAATCCAGGCAAAAAAGTTCATAGAGAGGCAAAACTAAATGTACAGAGCATGCCCCGCGGAGTGTAGTTACCGACTCCCCCTCCCCACAGGTCT